>JACCGJ010013764.1:0-23891 GCA_013407085.1 Atriophallophorus winterbourni | reverse complement strand
TCCTCACCAGCACGGTGAGAGGTCAGCTGATGGAGAATCAAGAATAGGAAGATGCTCTAAAATTGCTACAGTGAATAGCGAGCAGAATGGAGGACAACCTAAGCATGGTAATCATGGGATGTAATCAGAGAATAACTTACCCCAGTCACGGTCTAAACCCTGCTTGAAAGTTGAGACGGAACTACAGGAGATAAGTTCTTCAGGGAGCTTGTTCCAGAAGTTGACCACCCTGAAGCTGAAAAAGTTTTTCCTAGAATCTAGTCGACATCGTTCCTTAGCAAGCTTGAGTGCGTGTCAGCGAGGCCCAGCTTAGGACTTAAGGAAAAGATGTCATCTGGATTACCGCGGCTTAAACCCTTTAAGATCTTAAAGGTTTCAATCAAATCACCTCTCAAACGACGATGCTTAAGAGAGAAAAGACCCAGCAGTTTCAAACATTGTGATTAGCACGCTTTTATTCGTTGAAGAATCCAAATTACGTCAATGGAGATGTTCGAGCCGAAATAGTACAGTTAGGCATTTTCATTAAAAACACGATGTGGTGATAGATCAAAGGCTTTTGAGGACGTAAGCTAAAGCGAATGAATGCATGATTGATTTTATTATTGTTAAATCATAACTTAAAACTTATTTCGGAGGGATAGATGCACGTAATTTTATAGTCGGATAGAACCATGGGTTTACTTCAGCTGAAAATATGATAGTATCTTGACTTTAAAGAAAGCGACAATGAAAATACGAGAAATATCTCCAACACGTGAATAATTTGATTCGGGCGGCATGGCATCGGAGCGAGAAGCCTTGAATCGTTTCAGGAATTCAATACATGATCTAACTTCTAAATCACTAGGAGAATCTGCGCCAAAAGGCCAAGGATAATAGTGCGTCAAATGAGGAAATGAATCAGTCGCAGGAGGCCAGCTACATCGTTCTCGTCCAGCGTAAGAGGCAGTGATTTTATTAGTGATAAAATTACCGTCTGATTTAGTAATAATCGCACTCGCTCCTTTGTTTTTGAGACCCGTCGACCGAATAAGTCGGAAGATTTTGCGCATGTTACCAGCATTATTTGCTAATTCCATTTGTTCGACCATATTTAGCCATCACTTTTTCCGTCTGATCGCAAACTCCGTTTAGATTCATTCAGTATACGCTCTCTCTATTGCGTTCAGGACGAGAAGGTATTGGGCGCTGCTGGTGAAGAATTTCAGTTTGGCGCTGTAAAATCTAGCGGAACCTATGGGCTGAATTTGTGGTCCCGCAGGCTGATATTACAGCGTCCTGCCTAATCCCCCGCTATCGTGTGCCATCATTGATCGGTACGTTGCACGCAGCACAACTGGGAGAGAGTTACTCAAGGTAATCTTATAAATTCCTAACACCGCAGGCCGAGTGAATTTTTCGAGAGCAATTCGATTCCCTTTAAAAGGCAAAACAGCATGATCAGAATCTATGAATGTATTTCAAAAGGAGCACAGTCCTTAATACAACTTTTCAAGCGAGCAATGATGACAATACAGTCGATTTGAGTAGGAAGTTGACTTCAAACCGATGAGCACACGGTGATACATTGACACCTTTCTTTTTCAGAAGAGATGGGGAAGGGTGAGACTTAAATAGCTATATATACTATACTATACTATATATACTATACAAACAAATTGAGATGAGGTGCCTACACCTTCAATGGAAAAGGCATTCAATAAAATTTCATGAACGAGTAAAGCGGCATCAGCACGACAGCTTCCTTGCGGCTTTCACCATCATGCATCAATACAAGCTGTCTTCGTCACTCCACTTGACAACATACAAGGTTAAGCATACACACGAAGACCGCCATGAAACACGGTTTCGGGACATATTCGGAAGCGTAACTAACCATTGTGATAACTGATCGCGGATAACCCAGCATATAAAAAGTGCTGCTCCGAATTCGGAAAGGTTACAAGTAAGGGTTTTCGCTCGTGCGCGCGACTGACTGTTTGGCCACCATGAGAGTTGCGGAAATCTGGATGTAGGGTCGCAAAAAGAATCTGTTTTGGAGGTCGGTGATCCGGCGAAAATAAGTACTGTTAATCAACATAATCATCATCAGTCTCACTCACTCCTTTTCTAATGAATAATGAGGATCGTGCACAGAAATGTACACACCGTTCACCATGATCTGTGCGTTGGCCTTCAAGACCATACATGCCACCCAAGTGTGATTCAGACGAAGTTGGACCTAAAATGTTAGGGAACCTGTAGAACATTATGCACCGATACATTTGGATGAGGTGTCTACACCTCTAAGCAAACACTCATGCAATCGACTGTTGGGAACGAGTAGAGCTACATCAGCATGACCGCTTCTTTGTGGCTTTCACTACCACGTGGCACAACAACCTTTCCTCGCCACTCCACTTGATAACACACAAGATTAATCAAACACTCGAAGATATTTACAACAGACCGTCATTCAACACGATTTTGAGTAAGATACTGCGAATTTTGATCTCTTGGCCCCAAACTTGGGAGACGGGTCCCCCTAACTGCAGCTAGTTTAATAGTCATCTACTTGAGCTAAGTCGTGTATGGCTACCCTTACGACAACGCCATTCGGAATTTGGAGTGACAAATTTTCGCGTCAGCAAGGCATCTGCTATATAGCAGCTATATAATGAAAACTGACAACGATGTTAAGTAAGGGAAAACTCCAAAGATAACAGTGAGTTGGGACGTACTAGCGTTTTGCCAATGTGCATCGCGAAAGGGTTGTAAGACAAATTGAAACCAACATTAATCAACATCTATTGATATGTTTACTGACTTGATGAAAATTATAATATCAACAATTGAGTTGAATAAAGACATGCAAATTTTATATCGTGTTCTATAGATCAGATAAGGTTCACATATATCGAGACACTAGAAACACAAGTATTGTAATGATGTAGTTTATTCTGGACTCAAAACGGCGATAACTTTGCTTATATGCAATCTATCAAACTGTATGGCATCTTCACAGACTTCAGGCATACGACATCACGCAGTTCGACTGACAAATGGTCAGGTTTGCACGGATGTGCAATCTTACAGCACTTATGTGCAGTGCATCTAAATTGATTTGTCACCGGTAGTGAGCTGCATGCTTAAACACGCTGGAGTCTCATTGCAATTGCTACTTCTGTTTTTATTATTCACACATGTCTAGGCTTGGGCAAGTTGACAGTATCTTAGCTTACGTGCAGTCTATAATTGTGCGGCAAATGTTCCTGGAACAGGTTTGTGACCACATGCATACATACATGATCATGTGGCCACAGTTAAATCGGACACCATATCTCCTCATGAGCATTACTAAGCGCGTAAGTGCGATATACAGTACTTGTGTACTACACATATAACACCGTGGTGCGTTGTTTTGCCAATATTAGTCAGCCTCGTGCGAAAACACGCCGGAGTCTCACTAACACTTCTAATTTTTTATAACTGACTAGGTCTGGGAAACGTGGCACTATCTTGGCCCAGGTGCAGTCTATTACAGTACGGCACTTTACCTGGCTTCCGGTTTGTTGCTCCATGCATGAGTACCAGCTATATTAATTTTTGAAGAGCGGCTATAAAATGTTGCACGTTATCAAAATCAGAAAAAATAACTTATCAAAAAGTTCGTGCTTTTGACATTTTTAATTCATGGATGTAAACTGAATAGTAATTGCATTGCAAACACAAAAATTTAGGTTAGGAAGAGGTGAGGCGATCATGGATAGGAGAATCTAATATGTATCGGGGTATTCACTTAGAAGGCCCAGCACACACAAGAGTAAAGCGTGACTATTTTGTACATTTTCGCTCGAATTGTTTTTTTAACATCGGCGAAAACCAAAAACATTTAAAGTTGACACGTACAGCTGTCGCTGTAAATATTTACAGAAACAAATCATGCATAATTAGTCTAACATGCGACAAATTATAGAGCGAAAGTTTACTAGAGAAAATCATTGGAAGTGAGGCGAAATCTTCAAAATGCGAGGGCCGAGTGAGCTATCTTTTCCAAAAACACGGAAATTTAGCGAAAATAGAAAGGGGGTCGTTAAATGCTGCATGACCAGGAAGCTGAAAAGCCATTACTAGTAACCTTTTGAACGTTAGCGAAGCACGTATTCCTGACTGGGATCCATGCGATCAGATATCGCAATTAGTTACGCTTTATGATACGTGCCGAGCCACAGTTTAGTGGCGGTCTAGCATTAAGCATCTCATTTGAATTTTGCTTAATCTAGTATGTTGTCAAGTGGATTGACGAAGACAGCTTGTTATGATGCATGGCAGCGAAAACCCCAAGAAAGCTGTCGTGCTGATATCGCTTAAATCGTTCACGAAACTTGATTGAATGCTTGTTCCATTGGTGCTGTAGCCACCTCATCCCAATTTGTTTGTACTTACTCTGCTATATTATACGTAGCTATTTAAGTCCCATCCTTCCTCATCCCTTCTGATTTTATTTTTTTCATCGTGGCATTTAAGTATTCGGTACATGCTACCGGTGTAATGCTGCCCGGATGATGATGATGCATTGTCAGGAAGAGTGTTAGGTTATAGTGTTGAGTAAAGCGAACTATAAAGTACTGGCAACGAATTTCTTGTATCAGTTAAATGCTTAAATTGATTATATAAACATGTATAGGATAGAAAAAATGAGACGCCAGTGTAATTCCACATACAGCACACAACAGGTGACAAATCAATCAAGCAAGTTGTTAGCTGAGCATTAAAGAAGTACTGCAGGATTGCACATCTGTGCAACCGTCTTTCGGGTATCATGAATGGCGATAGATAGATGAACTAGATTGCCATTATGGTATGGTATGAAAACACAAGCCTGATCCAGGCAAAGTGCCGTACAGTCAGAGACTGCACGTGGGCTTAGATTGTCATTAGAAACTCAAAAAGGTTAATCATGGCTTCCGAGGTAGATGGAAGATCATACTAATTTTGTCGCATCCCCTTGGGTGTTGCATATTTTCAGCACATCATGGGCAACATTCAATACGAAAAATTGAAAGTAATATTCGCATTTTCATGATGACACAGAGTAATGTATGTATGAAAGCACAAGCCTGATCCAAGCAAAGTGCCGTGCAGTCAGAGACTGCACGTGGGCTAAGATACAGTCAGGTTACCCAGGCCTAGACAGATGTGAGAAAGAAAATAGAAATGGTAGTGAGACTCCAGCCTGTCAAAAATGTTTTCTGTGTTACGATTAAGGTGACAAGGTTTATCGTGCACGACGGTCATACACTTTGGAATCATTTTTATTTAATCACTGTTGACTTTAGAAAGTCGACAAAGTCAACGGAAAGTTTCTGTGATGACTGTTGTTCTTACTGAGAAAATTTCAAAAAGGAACCGATTCAAAAAAGTACATATATATGCTTCAAGAATACATATACGAAAGATCCAAACGATGACAGGGACGAAATTGAAGGTAAAATCTAAAAAGCGGTAATTGTGTAAGTAGTGCGTTGCTTACATGCCCCGCACTTACACACCACAACCGGTCTCCGGCTGTTTGCCAGAAAGTTTCGGGTATGTAGATTGGCATTGCAAAGAGGAACAGCCAATTCGAAATCAAAACTGTTCCTTATATGATAATTCAGTCGTGCTCAATACGTAGATAGATGCAACGAAATTTCACTTCTTTTGTTTGACGACAGCATAGGTCTAATTCCCACTCGTATTAGTCAGCCACTTGCCAACAGCAAAATAATTTGATGATGATTAAAACAGCAGAGGACCTAGAGGGCCAATGACCTGGGAAATTACGGAATACACCACAGAAGGTTCTATTTCTGGAACGAAAAGAGATGGGATGAAATCCCGTTCAAAATTATCCACAAGAATAATGAGTGACTTTTCCTGACAAGGCAGAGGCCTACCACTACATTGCTCAGGGGTTCAAGTCCAGTTTCCATAAATCTTGGTACAGCGTGCTTTTGAATAGCTGTTCTGACGGTAGAGAGAAAAGCTTGCTCGGGAGCGAGTTCTAACTGTTGACTGTTATCATGGAAATACGAAATCAAAAGCCAGATTTAGGCAAAATGCCGCAGTCATAAACTACAATTGTCAGGATGTGCAGGCCTAGACAAATGAGAAATGAAAATCGAAAAGCCAGTGGAACTTCGGCGTGTTTCTGCATGCACCTCAATACTGGTATCAAATTAATTTAGCAGTTCAGTTCAGTAGGCACAGGACAGTAAGTGGCTGACAAACCAATCGAGCGTCCAGAATTTCTTTCGGTGGAAAGCTGCGGAGAAGCACCCACCACTGTCAAAGGGTCAATCCTTTTTCTCCGTGTGGAACCTCTGATGGTCGTAGGACTAGGAGAATGTAGTTGGGGGAGCACCGCGCTATAATCGATGCAATGCCAAAAGGTAATTTTCTTTATTCTCCGTTTGCAATCTCTGATGATCGCGGTGCCAGTCGACGTACCGGATAGTAGTATGGTATGGTATGAAAGCAAAAGCCTGATTCAGGCAAAGTGCCGCACAGTCAGAGACTGCACGTGGGCGATATTACTGTCAGGTTGCCTAGGCCTAGACATATGAGGGGGGAAATAGAAATAGTAGTAGGACAGCAACGCGCAATAATCGATGCTGTAAAAAAGAAAAGGCAGTTTCTCCTCACCAGCACGGTGAGAGCTCAGATGATGGAAAATCAAGAATAAGAAGATGCTCTAAAATTGCTACAATGAATAGCGAGCAGAATGGAGGACAACCTAAGCATGTTCATCATGGGATGTAATCAGAGAATAACTTACACCAGTCACGGTATAAATTCTGCTTGAAAGTTGAGACGGAACTACAGGAGATCAGTTCTCCAGGGAGCTTGTTCCAGAAGTTGACCACCCTGAAGCTGAAAACGTTTTTCCTAGAATCTAGTCGACACCGTTCCTTAGCAAGCTTGAGTGCGTGTCCGCGAGTGCCCAGCTTAGGACTTAAGAAAAAGATGTCATCTGGATTACCGCGGCTTAAACCCTTTAAGATCTTAAAGGTTTCAATCAAATCACCTCTCAAACGACTATGCTTAAGAGAGAAAAGACCCAGCAGTTTCAAACATTGTGATTAGCACGCTTTTATTCGTTGAACAATCCAAATTACGTCAATGGAGATGTTCGAGCCGAAAAAATACAGTTCGGCATTTTCATTAAAAACACGATGTGGTGATAGATCAAAGGCTTTTGAGGACGTAAGCTAAAGCGAATGAATGCATGATTGATTTTATTATTGTTAAATCATAACTTAAAACTTATTTCGGAGGGATAGATGCACGTAATTTTATAGTCGGATAGAACCATGGGTTTACTTCAGCTGAAAATATGATAGTATCTTGGCTTTTAAAAAAGCGACAATGAAAATACGAGAAATATCTCAAACACGTGAATAATTTGATTCGGGCGGCACATTACTTTAAAAATCAAGTTCAAGTTCAAGTTGCACGACAGAAGGTGTCTAAAAGGCAACCACACGCCCAGACGCTATTCGGTTGAGCTACCGGGAATTCGATATTGAGTATACAGTTCGTACGTTTCACACGTTCTTGTTTCCGGATATATGGAATGTAAGGTCGGTGTTCTAGACACCAACACGGTGAAAAATCATCAGTATCAGTATCAGTATCACAGGGCGATAGTCGACCAAGTCGAAACGAGTGCCCAGATTCTTTCGGAGGTGTGCTTGAAAACACCCACCACTACCAGGATTGATTCGTAAGTAACACAGGCGTGAGTAACTGTGAATGGAAGATGGGAGATGTCTCATCACCGAAAGGTGAGAGAGTTATGCATGTTGCATGTCCAATCGAATGAAAAAAAAAACGATGGACAGCAGTTTATTTCCAAAAATGCGAAAAAATGAAAAAGAAACTCTTTTTTGTGTTTCAAAATATTTTTCGAATATTTTTGTGTTTTTTTTATCATAAAAATGGGGGATTTAGTCTTAAGGGTAATGCTCTGGGAAGAGCTCCTGCCACCGTTCGTCCAGCCCATGTTTGAACGCAATTACTGAAGTTGCCAAGATTAGTTCTGCGGGAAGTGAGTTCCACGCGTTCACTATACGGATGCTAAAGAAGTGCGTTCTGGATTCGAGCCTGGTGTGCTGTTTACTTAGCTTAAAACTGTGCCCTCGTGTACCAACCAAAGGAGAGAACCGGAAGAAGTCATCGAATTCTAAACAACTTAGTCCTTTGACAACCTTAAAGGTCTCTATAAGATCCCCCCTAAGTTGCCTCCTCCTAAGTGAGAAAAGTCCTAGTGCTAATAGACGATTTTCATAATTGGTGTGTGCTAACCCCTCGATCATACGAGTGGCCAGCTTCTGTACCTTTTCTAGCTGCACTATATCCTTCTGGTAATACGGCTTCCAAGCCTGGATACAGTATTCTAAATGTGGCCTTACTATTGCCTTGTAAAGGGGCAATAGCACCTCAGCTTTTCTGCAAGTGAGGGCTGAACGTAGTCGAAAGAGTTCCCTCCTGGCCCTTTGAGCTGCAGCAGCACATTGGTCAGCCCACTTGAAGTTTGCGGAGACTACGATTCCTAGGTCCTTAGTAGACTTTACCCTACGGAACTCCGTGTGAGCTGAGGACGTAGACACAATCATGTTGCCTGCTAGTGTAGAGAGCAAGTGACTGTTATCTAGGTTAAGGGGAAGGTCCCACTTACCCGCCCATGCTGTTACAGCTTCCACATCACTTATCAGATCGGAGTTATCCGACCTACCGACAATTTTAACGTCGTCAGCAAACATATAACAGGGTGAGCGCAGTTGGCTGGCTAGATCATCAATGAAGATGAGGAACAGCAACGGCCCCAAGACTGAGCCCTGGGAACCCCACTCGTTACATGCGCACTTGCGGAGTAAGTATCATCTACCCTGACACAATTCAAGAAACTGCAATAATGCGTGAACAATGTCTGATGTTATAAACACCTGCCTAATCGGGCACAGTGTAGCAAACTCCTATATATATATATAATATATAGATATCTATATATCTATATAGATCTATATTATTTATATATATATATATATTATATATATATATCTATCTATCTCTATCTCTCTATATATCTATCTATCTATATTATCTCTCTATCTCTCTCATCTATCATCTCTCTCTCTCTCTCTCTATATCTATATATTATATCTATATATATACATTCTCTTGTCCTGTTTTCCCCTGCCTTGAGCTTTCCCCGCATTTTTATTTATTTATTTATAAGTTGCATAAGTTGCATGTACCTCAAAAAATAGAAATGAAATCTTTATTTAGTGTAAAAGACTGCGCTTCGATCAACAGGTCAGAAGCATTTTGATCCAGTTTGTATATATATAAAGATTTTAATAAACAAATGTGCATCGATAAAATATTTACTATATAAGATTTTGTGATTGGTTGTCGCGGAAACTATAAAAATTGAGCTATTTAAATTTAAGCGGCATGTAATGCAATGACGCATTCGATGATTAAACGACTAATAATTATTTAACAAAGTCTAATCGACTGTAATTTATTTAGATGTGTTAAATAAATTCAAACTTTCCAGCGGATTTGACAGAATATGCGGTGAAGACTGTGCGAAAGGGACGAAGTCAAGATACACTGGCTACCGATGCAATACAGCTACCTTCAATGAAGAGTTCCATCGATATAACAAGTGGAATTCTATCGAATAGGACTCGAATTTGACGTGATTAAATGGAGTCCAACAGAGGCCCACATTCCTTATTTATTATAAGTTATGTGATTGCATACAAACGTCATGCAAAATAATATGAAAATTTCGTTTCCATTTTCACAATGGAAATGAAATAATTTAATTTCTTATAATTCTTTTTCGTCTAAAGATAATTTCGTGTATATTTTAAGATCTAGCAATCTTCATAATTTGCTAAAGCTGGAAGTTTATGTCTTTGAGTTATATAGCGCTAGTTTTTCATTATGATTTTCATATATGTACGTTCAGAATTATTGAAATTCAAGAAAATACACCATCTCAATTTTTGAAACGATGATACAAGTTTCGTTTGAGAATTCGATGAATTGAATTCCCAATTCGCTTATACCTGTTTGAAATTGCATGCTGGACATCATACAAAATAATGATGTAGATTTGATCGACATTGATTTACAGTTGGACTTCAATAAGTCTGAAGTATAAAATCTCCGCCATAAAAACAAAATAGGAATAGCGATAATTCACAATCGAGTACGAAAAGTTTTCTTTATTTCTAAATATTCTCGTTTATGGAATATACTTCCTGATAATATCATATATTATCATATAATATATATAGTATATATAATATATATCTTATCATATATATTCTAAATAGGTATATATCTATCTATATAATATATATCTATATATACTTTATAATGTAATAATATATAAGATTTGAGTTTCTCTTTGTATTCAGACAATGAAATGCTCAGTCTTATATTATCAGGAAGTATATTCCACTAACGAGAATATTTAGAAATAAAGAAAACTTTTCGTACCCGATTGTGAATTATCGCTATGTTTATTTCGTTTTTATGGCGAAGATTTTATACTTCAGACTTCTTGAAGTCTAACTGTACATCAATGTCGATCAAATCTCTTTCATTATTTTGTATGATGTCCAGCATGTAAGTTCAAACAGGTATAAGCGGATTGGAAATTCAATTCATCGAAATCGGCAAACGAAACTGGTATCATCGTTTCAAGAATCGAGATAGTGTATTTTCTTCAACTTTAATAATTCTAGAAGTAAATTCCCAAAAAATAGTTAAATTGCTCTTCAAATATATAGGTAACAAAAGGTAACAAAATAAAGCCTTTAATACCGTATAAGTATAAAATTTCAGGAGATCTATTAATATTAAATAGCTTGGCTAATTCATTTGGCATTAAAATGAGTTGAGCTGCTTTTTGTAATGATGTGCTCAGTCGTATTTCATTAGGAAGTCAATTCCGTAAACGATGATATTTAGAAATGAGAAAATCATTTCGTACCTTATCGTGAATTCCCTCTAAAGCTATTCTGTTTTTATGGGGAAGATTATATACTTCAAAATTCTTGAAATCCAATTTTAAATCAATGTCAATCTTATCTTTCTCCAATAATGTGTTAAAATGTATAAGATTTTGTCCTATTCTTCGAAACCACAATGGTTCCGAAAATAGTATCTCACCTCTTTCCTTGTATGAATGCTTATCCGAACTGGTGTTAATGATTCTTGTGAAAGAGCGTTGGATGCCTTCTAAAGCGAGAAATGTTGCTAGATATAATATTGCAGTAATCTAATAAAGGTAGTGTGTGTAACTTGTAAAGCTCCAGCTTGCACTGGGGTAGAGAGATGAATCTATGAAGTACACGTATATTCTTTTTTGTTCCAGCTATCAAGTAGCGAATTTATTCATGAAATGAAAGTGATTAAGAATATTGATAACGTAAGTCCCGTACACAAAGTGCTAGCTGTAGTGGTGTATTATTGTAGATGATCGAATTGTTTGGTATGATGCATTTGAAATTTAGAAAAGTAGATTTACTGGTGGAGAACTCAAGAACGTTCCAAATACTCCATTGAAGTAGAGCATCCAGGTCTTAGTTCATGATCAATAATTGAATTAGGCTTCATAAGAGATAATAACGGTTTTAGAGAATCAAATAAGGTTTGAGGAGTTGTTATTCCGTTACGTATACTTCATAATTCATATTCGAATTTTTTCAACTCATTCAAGACTAAAGAATCGTCACTATCTAACCTCACGATGCAATTTATTGTTTGATGGATTTTACAAATTTTATTCTTGGAAATCCAATTGTGTTATGCCAGACGTTCTAATTTATTGCATGAATTTTGGAAGTATGGGATCCGATTGTGATTTCCTTCTTATCTGCGCGGCTTCATCGTATATAAATTATCGTGGAACCAAGATTTTAACTTTTTCAGATATTATCAAAAATATAGCGTTTCATGTACGTAGCGTATAGAACAAATAGGAATAAGATTAATAAATTGAAATACTTATTTAGGTTTATCAACCGTCGATGCTCATCTCCAATCGTTCGGAACATGATGGAATCATCTTGATCAATTCGATTTAGCAGTCGTGTGTACAAATCTGCGAAGCGTTTTAACTTCAGACTGCTGATAAGGACAAGACACTTTAACTGGTGGTCGATTAATGACCGTTCGCATCCTCGGTTGACATTGCCGAAATGTGTCAAAAAATCTGACGTTTTGTCCAGTACCTTATTGAGGCGGATGTACCGAATACTTAACACAGATTTCTGAACACCAAAACATTTCCGCAAGGAACTGACGATCTCCTAGAACGTGCGCTCGAATGATTTTAGTAAAAGTATCAGATTGCATTATTTGTCCAACTTTGCAGCACCGATTTTGCGCATCATTAGTCTTCTTTTGCACTATCTTCCAAGCAACTGAGGTCGACACAGAATATATCTTCAAATCGCCGGAACCAGGTTTAGAATGTCACGTTGGCCCCGCGATCGAAGTGGAACTCGCTGATGGTCGCAACCTAGGAATCAGCTGATAGTGGTTTGCAATAACTGGATGAAGCTGGTAAAGATTGTTTCACTTCGTGTGGGAGTTTGAGTATGTGTTGTAACGAGCAGAAATCACCTTCGGTTAACATCTTGAAATACCCCCTTTGCCAAATTTTTGTGATGGTGAATGTCCCGTAGCTAAATGTTCTAAATGAATACGGATGATTTAGCGGAGACAGTCGTTGCGTACTATCGATCAAAGCGTTTTTCCTAAACCGACAATCAGCAAAACAGAACAAGGCCGTTGTAGTGACCAAACCTTCAATGGGGAATAGTTTCTGTCACGGAAACTAGTTGCCTGCTACGAGCCACGAGAATCTTCTACCGGGAGTGACGAGCGTTTACGAATCGATCCCAAATCAGAACAATACGTCAATTTACGCTGTACTATATTGACAAAGACGATTAAAAAGCAAAATATAACAAACCTCAACGGTAATCGAATACAGGTTTTCAATGCAAACCCAACGCGTCCAATAAACGGAAGTAAAACAGCTCAGTTGAGAGCACAAAAAATTACCGTTTTCCAATAACGGTAAACACGGGTTACGGACAAATCAAAATGTGCGGAAGCCGAAGTGCAGTTAAACAAAGGAAAAATGTTCAGGAAAGAAAACTCTCACAGATTTAACATTTAGTTCAAATGTTATTTTCAATTTAACGAACAAACAAAAATATCACGGGAAAAACTATGACACAAAAAACTTGATAAGGAACACGGATGTAGGGTGGGAACAAATGTCTCCAGTTCGTTTGATCTTGCTGGACCGAAAGAGGAATTTTCAAGACATCGACGCGGATTCATACACCGCCCACCAAAATTCCTCAAAATCTGAAAAGCAAGTAGAGACACAAACACTGAACTGCGGGGCTCTCCTCTAACTGGCTACCCGAACCGTGTACCTGCGCGACCAATGACAGCGACTCGACGATCAAATGTTTGGTGGTATCTCTGGAGTTGGCAGACCCGAGGACCCGCCTCCCACCTAAAACATTTGCCTTCAATGTAATCAACGTTCGTCTTCGCATGCAACCGGCAGACTGAATGCTTGGTGGTACTTCTGTGGTCAGCAGATCCGAAAACCCGCCTCCCACCTTAAGCACTAGCCCCCGGGCCCGACACCCAGGTACAGTAGAATAAAGCAAGTGACTTTATTTAGTGGCGAGTCACACACGCCACGTCGCATCACCATCACTGGACACCTGTGGCTTTTTATAGGGAAAATGTTTGCTATACAAAGACCCACCACGTCCTCCGGTTCTGCCAGCGCCCTACAATAAGCTCATGAATGATATCCTACCCGAACGAGCCTTATGTATTGCATCCTCCAACAGCGACATTTTGCGCCATCTAAACAAGTCTAAATTACAAAATATTGTATCCGAGTTCCCAAACATAAATGGTTCATCAGGTATACAACTGAAAGGTTTACGCCAATCATATGTATTGTCATGCTGACCATACGTCGCCCCAATTAAAGCTGATTCAGTGTCATGTGAACCAGGCCTACTTTTCATTTGGGCTGATTTGGTGTCAGGTGGGCCAGGCTTAGTCTCTATCTGATCCGAATTAGTGTCGGAAAATTCAGTCACAAAATCCGACTGAGCTAATTCAGTGTCAGGTGAACCAGGCCTACTTTTCATTTGGGCTGATTTGGTGTCAGGTGGGCCAGGCTTAGTCTCCATCTGATCCGAATTAGTGTCAGGAAATTCAGTCACAAAATCCGACTGAGCTAATTCAGTGTCAGGTGAACCAGGCCTACTTTTCATTTGGGTTGATTTGGTGTCAGGTGGGCCAGGCTTAGTCTCCATCTGATCCGAATTAGTGTTGGAAAATTCAGTCACAAAATCCGACTGAGCTAATTCAGTGTCAGGTAACTCAGCTTCCTGATAACCATCGACAACACAAAGGACAATATACTTCAACATTACACCAGTAGAAACGATTTCTTGACAATTGACGAGACTAACAGGCTTTGCTATTGTATGCGATTGCCCGAAGAGGTCCTTAAGGATTGATCTCGCCCGCTTATACGCACGTTCAGGTGTCAGCATGACACACTCTTCAATAGATTCTTTTGCTATACCTCGGCAATGATTTAGCAAACATAGGAACTTCTGTCCGTCATCAAGAGTTCTAGACTCCACATAGGTCTCGAACTGACGACAAAATTTCCCGTAGGTGCTAGCTGAACCATCAAAAGATATCAATTATATCTTCGGAAGGTCAGATCTCGGTACACTGCCGGGCTTTTTATTACAGACAGAATCTTCTACCTCCGAACGAGGGTAGTCAGCTACTTTTTCCTTTTGATGCTCACAATGCGCAAGATAACTTGCCGAAGCAGCAATCTCAGCCATTTTAACCTCCTGTGCAGCCTCAAGCACTTCCAGTTTGTGCTTCATTTTGATTGTTTCGTGCGACAGTTTTAGGAGTTCAAGGCGCATCTTAGCCTTACGAACAACGATGTTTGATTCTATCTTTGAACTCCTTAGGCTACCTCGAGAGCCCTCAACAGAACAATGAATGCGCTCACCTGCGGTGTCTTTTGTTCCATTATCGACCAACTGTTGGGAAGATTTGATCTTTGCGACAAAACTGCGGGTAACAGGCATATTGACGTCAGCGAATTCGACATTGAGTACTGTAGCGACCACATCGTCACTGGGGAATAGTTTCTGTCACGGAAACTAGTTGCCTGCTACGAGCCACGAGAATCTTCTACCGGGAGTGACGAGCGTTTACGAATCGATCCCAAATCAGAACAATACGTCAATTTACGCTGTATTATATTGACAAAGACGATTAAAAAGCAAAATATAACAAACCTCAACGGTAATCGAATACAGGTTTCAATGCAAACCCAACGCGTCCAATAAACGGAAGTAAAACAGCTCAGTTGAGAGCACAAAAAATTAGCGTTTTCCAATAACGGTAAACACGGGTAACGGACAAATCAAAATGTGCGGAAGCCGAAGTGCAGTTAAACAAAGGAAAAATGTTCAGGAAAGAAAACTCTCACAGATTTAACATTTAGTTCAAATGTTATTTTCAATTTAACGAACAAACAAAAATATCACGGGAAAAACTATGACACAAAAAACTTGATAAGGAACACGGGTGTAGGGTGGGAACAAATGTCTCCAGTTCGTTTGATCTTGCTGGACCGAAAGAGGAATTTTCAAGACATCAACGCGGATTCATACAGCCGTAATAAAACGTTATGTCGGAAGTCGAAGATTCATAGTTATTTTACGAAGGACATGGTTTGAATATATATGACAACAAGATAGTGAACGTGTGGAGGTAGAAAATAATTATGGAAAATTGCCTGGGGAAATCGATGGATGTCGGTTGTCAAGGGCAAGTGCAGGTGCAGAATAATCATGAAAACGTGCATGGTGAGATGGATGGAAGTTGGTTGTCATAGGCAAGTTACAAAAATTGAATGAAGTGTAAATGGTGGGTTGTTACCGATTTATACGTGACTTACCCAACAACATGATTGCCTAACCTGTTGCATACAGCAGAGTGAGTGAACGAAAACGAGTAACTGCTAGCTTGTAAGCCACAAACTGATTTCTGATGAGTGTACACCCCTCAAATCCAGTGGAAAGCAGACAGTATTATCTAAATTAATGAATGCTAGGACATCAGATAGCATAAGCCACATCATTAAAAACAAAATCAACCTGGTAATGATTGCACCGTAGTAACTGAGCCCTTTGCTGTTTGTAAAGAATTTCTTGTATTTTTAATTGCTTATTATGATAATGCTTCTAAGCCTTCCACCTTAGATTGGCAGCATGTAATCGTAGTGCGTCAGTAACATGTTTTATGTTAACAATAATTTTAGCTTCATAAAAGCTCTTTCGCATTCTTGTGACCAATTCCATAGGACATCTTTTTGAAAACGTGGATTGAGCGGTGAACGCACAGTGTGAAGTGATGGCAGGAATGCACTGTATTAACTGAACAAACTAGGGCATGATCGCAATGATGCAACATCTTTTCGGGCCAGCGTCTGCTGGATTGATTGTATGTTGCCATGGTCATGGTGACGTCCACTTTGATCGAAAATGAAACCAAGGTATTTTTGACTTCATATAGAATTGGCATTTGTTTAGACGAAGGCATAACCCACTTTCAGCGATCCTCTCCAACGTCTGGTTGATGCGACCATCGAGTTCTTCTTCGGAGTAACCGACAATAAGTAGATCGTCCAGGTATGCGGCTACACCTGTGATGCAAGACATAATGCTGGAAACGTTTGGAACAGTCTTCACACTAAAAGGGAGGCGTTGTTGCTAGAATAATCCTTTATGGGTATTAATCGTTCGCAGTTCTGGTGAATCAGGTGCAAATTCGATCTGCAGATATGCGCCAGCTAGGTTGAGCTTCGCGAAGTACGAACCACCATTGAGCTTTGTGAACAAATCATCTGCGACAGGTAATGAATAGTGGTGATTTTCCACAGCAGCATCCAAACCAGTTGAAAAATCGGATGGATCCATTCAGTATTTTAACGACAACGATAGGTGCTGCCATGGCAGAGTATGTTTCTGGAAGCAGAAAACCTTTATCTTGTAGACTTTGAAGTTCAGCTTCGACTTGTGGTGGGGATGCGTACGGCACAGGTCGTTTCGGCCGGAATACAGGCTTTGGTTCTTCTTTGTGATAGAGATTAGCTTTGGCCTCGTAACATGTTCCAAGTTCATTTATAAACACGGTTGCATGTTCAGGCATTATTACGTCTCGCTTTTTCTGCAGTGTTTCAGTTGCTTGTACCTGATTGCAAATTGCACTGATCTGAAGGCAAGCGAAATCGAGAAGATCGAACTAATCGAGGCCATACAGGTTGAGTTGTGAATTAGACACGTAGCACGTGCCTACGACGGTTGAGCTTCTGAATGAGATTCGGCATTGCAGCTGTCCAATCAGCTGTACGGAACATCCACAGGCAATAGTATCGTCTGTATCGTAGGATTGAGTTCTGGGGAACCACGTTTCTTCCATAGTTATCGGAAAATGATCATAATGTCCGATGCAGTGTCCAACTGCAATCGAACAGATTGACCGTTGATCTGGACCATTACGAATTTTCTCCGATCGGCTGCGTTGACTCGCAACGTAGCCAAAAGACTGAGAGACTTATTCGAAGGCTTCAAACGACCAATACTTTGCTGAGAATGTAATGTTTGTAATGTTTGCAATGGTCCCCATATTGGACATAGCCGAATTTCGGTGGCGATTTACCGATCGAAGATACTGGTGTGCATTGGCTCGGGGCGTGACTGTGGACTCCTGTTCAAATCGATTGAGGATCCGAGTTAAAATAGCTGTGAAACTTGAAAACTGGAGACTGCATATAAATATTAGCGATTTAAATTGATCATCCGTTAATTAACGAAGCTTAAACCGTTCGCACTCTCTGTTAACAATACTAATGTGAGTTAAGAAATAGTCCGATTTCTGCATAGCCAGTTTTATGCATCGATAACGTGTTTCAAACAGTAATGATCTGTCTTCAAATAGCTGTTTCAGTGTTTCGACTATCTGTACGAATGGACAGTCGCGTTGGTTTTGTGGCAAAATAAAGTTACAATATTTATCGAGTATACTTGCGCAAAGTTTGCGAAGTAGAAGCCTGACTTTCCACGCATCGTCCTGTGCGCAAAATTTTCGTGTAACAAATCTTCATACCTATGGAACCACGTCTCAAACATGACATTAACCTCAGCGTTGAATTTAAATTCATGGATACTATTACCGATACCATCGACAGATGTTGGAGCACTGCTGCTCGCTAGAATATCTTTGAACTTTGAACTAATAATTCCTTCAACTTTATCTGCTGTTCGAGCAAAAGTTCCAATTTACTCTGGTCCATTTATGAAAATAAAAATAACTCCATCGGCAATAATTTTATATATTACTAGAGTAGAACCCAAGTATTAATTACCCAAATGTTTAACACTGAAAAACCTTTATGCTATTAGTTACTATTGACTAACTAATCCCAAAACTACACGTAGCAATAACAAAGGGAGACCCATCAGGCAAAGAGCTTTACCGTCTCTGACAAAGAGGCCATTAGGCTGCCGGTCGTCTGTATTTAGAAATTATTTCTAGCGAAACACAATATGCCGACAAATGGACCAATCAGAATCGAGAATCATAAATTAAAGGTTTTTAAATTTTAAAATTAGTTTTTTGAGGAAAATAATATTTCCTCAACTGGCTATACGCTGAAAAATGAGCAAGAATCGCTTTTTAGCGGGCTTTCGAACGAGGAATATCAATGTTTAACTGTTACGTTGCCGGTACATGAACATTTCTTCTTCATCTTGATAAACGACAGAGGGTCAAGCCCGTGTAAGCCGCATCTCTTTATATCAGCAACATAGTCCAGGAGAAACTCAGTTAAGGAAATACTGTCAAGTGTTGTATGGCTTCGTCGTGATTACATGCAGAACCTTATCCACTAGTTGCTTGAATTTTTTTCGAATTCTTGTCAAATCTTGACAAAATTTAAATCGTACTTTATAGTTATCAGACATTCAGCAATTTTGTATTACTTACTGTACATTCGTTTCCATTATTGAATGGAGAAAATATTTAAAAATTCCCCTCACTTCGGTCATTTGCACTGTTCTATTTTATTTTGCTGTTCAAACATTGATAAGTTGATTATGTATTGCATGCCTTGGTTATCCAAGAAAACATATATTATTATAATAATTGGTTTTCAAATGTTGCTGAAAAAACCTCTTCCGGAAGAGCATTCCACAAGTTATTAATTCTTGTTGAGAGCGTGAATCCCTGTGGTAGGCGTAGTGTCCTTCGCTTTTGAAGCTTTAGAGCATGGTAACGGGTTTTTGAGTCCGCCACGAGAGGGAAAAATTCGAGCAGCTCGTCACCATAAGCTCCCAGTAATATGCGACGAGTTTGCAGCAGGTCGTAGCGCACACAACGAATACTGAGCGACATGATTTTGAGGCGTTGAACTCTCTCCACACAAGTAATTGTTTCAATCCTCGTACTCGTTTCGTCGCCCGCCTTTACACTTTCTCCAAATGGTCACGTTTCCCCTTAGTTTGTGGATAGGTGGCTGGCAAACCATATTTCAAAACTGGTTTGACGTATGTGGAATAAAGAATGCGAAACATTTGTGGAGTAATCGCTTAAAACAACGGACTAATTGCCCACAAACCGCGGTATGCAGCAGCAGCTTTTCTGTTCGTATCCTCCTCAGATTCAAGCGACCTAGACATAATTATACCCAGGTCACGCTCAGTATTTCACTTGATAATCCCCGAAGAAGTACTCACCTTCAGGCGTGCTTTGCCTCGAAAGCATTACAGCGCATTTTTCTCTGTTTACATGAAGCTGCCATTTTACCGTCCAACCGAGCAATTCGTTCAATTCGTTCTGAAAACTGTATTTATAGCAGACGATCTTACTGTACCCCAAACTTCAGATCATCCGCAAAAAATAGGCAATTCAGAATTAATCTTTCGGGGAGGTCATTAACATGTACTTTAAAAAGTAACGGGCCGAGAACAGATCATTGATTAACCCTGGAAGTTGTACGTGTAGTCTGCGATTTAACCCCGTTAACCTCGACCAGTGTATAATGGTCAATAAGGAAGTCTTTAATCCAAGTTAGAACAGGTCCCTTTACACCACGAGCACGGAAATCAAGCAATAGACGTTGAAATGGAACACGGTCAAAAGCCTCACTGAATTTAATGAAGGCAGTGACTTTTGGGTGGCCCAGATGACCTTAAGTGCACCAGTCCTCACCAGCAGTGATGAAATTGGATGCGCATGATCGTCTTTGCGTAAAACCATGCTGAGCAGATGTTAGCTGACTGGTTGTAAAGAGAAAATCTTCTATCTGTTTTGACAGCAGTCGTTTCAGAATCTTCACAATTACCGAAGTGAGAGTAACCGGTTTGTAGTTAGCTAGATCACTGGTTTCACCGCTCTTATACATTGGTTTGACAATGCTGTACTTCTAATCTTAAGGTAACCTACCACATTTCAGGGATAAAATAAAGATTAGCGCCGGTGGTTTGTATATTCTACCCGACAATACCTTGAAATCATTAGGTCTATTCCGGGTGGACCAGTTGATGAGTGTACATCATGTCGTTCAAGTAAATACTGCACCATCTCTGACGAGATCGAGATATCCAGCATTTCAGCCCTGCTCTCATGAAGTAGGGGAATTGGAAATGTCTCCTCTGTGTAAACCGAACCCATAGATCTCAAGCAAAGTACTCGTTGAGAAGCTTTGGTCCTACGTGTAATGTAGGAAAACAAGCGTTTCGGATCCGAATTGGCTTCATCCACCAACGGAGTTTCATAGTTCTGCGTTTCTTCTCTTTTTAAGTAGGTGCACTTGCTGCGGATTAACTTTGTAGGTTACGTGGTCTTCGGTTAATCCAATATAACAAAACATCAGCCATAACCGTTATCTTTCCTTCATCTATTTACGAATAACGTTATCAAACCACGGCGGACCCTTAGCGGGGAATCTTCCATTTATTAATTGGGTATGGTTTTCAAGCCATCTGATTTCACCCAACCAACAGGTATTAACATTCGTAGATGTATGGATTGACCGGTCAATCGAGTCTGCCTACGTGATTAGACTCTGTATCTAATTTCCAGTAGTTTCTCCGAGCATGCGACGTATTCTCAGTTGAAGACATCGATTTCGAACGAACCATAAAGGAAAGTGATCGCTGCAACCAATAGGAGTCCCGATCGACAAATTCGTAACATCGGGAAATCTGTGTGTGACCACCAAACCAAATATAGAAGGAACTTGTCCAATACATATCCTCATATGATCGTTTACATTCTGCACCAAATTAAGTTGCAAAATCGTATCTCGGAATTCTTGTTTGAACGGTTCACCACTCGAAACTAAATCCGTATACTTTATACCAGGAGCATTCAGATCTCCAAGAACGATACAGTCACCAGTGATAGCATACCGTTTGATTTGATAACATAACCAGACAATAACGAATACTTCGCTTTGAGATTTAAAGCGAAGCGAATATTCGTTCCGCTTCGCCATTGCGAAGCGCACTTCGGATATTCGCTTTGAAACTATTCGCCATTGCGAATGGCAGTTAGGGTACTTCAAAAATTCGCATCGCACTTCGCTTCGCTTCAAAAAAGTGACATTCGTTATTGTCTGAACATAACGCAGGGACGTAAGAGCCATGTTAGCCGTGAATAACCCAAAGTGATGCAGTCCCAAAGCTAGAATTCACCTTACACCAGATGCCTTCATCATTTCCATCATCATGTTGAAACCTCCAAAATCAGGTGCTATTTAAAGTTTACGGCATCGCCACCGGCAGATCGCTCTGACACTTCTGAAAAGCGTATAGTGTGGTTGCATGCACTCCATATCAGATATATCAAATGTTAACCACGATTCCATAACAGCAATTATATCTGCTTCCGCCTACAGACAATTTCATTAACCTCGTCAAGTTTATTGCGTAGATCCCTCGCATTGAAAAGCAAGACTTGAAATCTCTTCACAGAAGGATTAACTAGGGTAAGCTTGACAGCGGCTTCCAATGAATGTGCGGCCTCCTCCTCACTTCCAAAAATCCAAAATATGGAGATCTACCTCGCTAGCTTTTCAACATGCTCGCAATTCTTTTGTGGCTGATTTTATTTTGATTATATTCTCAGGATTAACTAGCTTTGAAAAAGTGGATTGTAGTAAAGTGCGCTATTGTTGTAAACGTATCTCAGCCGTGTCCCCGGCTTGCTCGCGAGCATTCACCATAATAAAGCATGGGTTCGAGAATCCAAATGTAGCTCCTTTGAGACTCGATATCTATAAGCATTTCCAGTAGCAGACAGTTCATTCACTGCATTTAGCAGAGCCTCAATTTTGCTCAATCGTTGTGACAAGATTGCATACCCGGATCACTAAGTAGACCCTTCGATGTCACGTCTGCATAAGTTTTATTCCTTTCTGACTCTTGAGCAATTCGTGTTGAAGGCGAGCAAACATCGAGTTCATGCATGTTCAATGTATCATCGGTGCTAATACAATTTGTAAACGGCTTGTAATCGAGGAAGCGAATGACATGCAAGCTTGCTCCACAAATAGGTGGTGTCTGTCCTCAGCTAGGGTTGAGTAAATATTTATGTCTCTTCCATCGAGCACTTTAGCGGTTTTAGTAGATGCAGCTACGACTTGAACTTGAACTTGACTTTATTCTGACTACCTCCGTGCGTAAAACATGATGGTGGAAGGAATATATTACGTATCGTCCGAATAATATTGCATGATACATTCTGAAGCCACCGATATGTCTCTGACTTCATTTCTACGCACCGAATATGCACCCATGTGAAACATAGTTCACATTGTACAGCTTTTGTATTATCCACAACATGTTTAGAGTAGACAATACAAGAGTCCCCCGAGCGAGCAGCGGGGCACCGATTCCCTTGGATCTTCGTTGCAGTAGGTGCTGTATTAACAACTTTTGCAGATTTTCTAGCCATAAACATATTTAAATCTGGTGATAATCAAATAAATACAATATCAATGGATTCGTAAGAAGCAAAATTCCACATTGACCTTGAATTCAAAAAAACATGCATGTGCAGTCCAACCAGTTATCCACTGCTCCGGTCTAAAAAACTTGGTATTATCGAGGGTGCTCCGACCCCGAGTAAAAGTGGGTTAAATGGTGTGCATCATAGAAATTCTCATGTACTGTACACA
This sequence comes from Atriophallophorus winterbourni, assembly GCA_013407085.1. Lineage (NCBI taxonomy): Eukaryota > Metazoa > Platyhelminthes > Trematoda > Plagiorchiida > Microphallidae > Atriophallophorus > Atriophallophorus winterbourni. Next base: position 511 of record JACCGJ010013764.1, on the reverse strand, counting down.
AATGCTTGCAGTATACGAACTGAGCTGCGGCTTGCTGCACTGGAAAACCAGGTCGACATAATTGCCATCTCCGAATCATGGTTGTAGTCAGATGATCATGTTCCGTCTTTTGTATCAACTAAGTACGCCATCTATCGACAGGATAGGGATACTGGTGCTACGGGAGGGGGAGTGGCAATTATGATAAACGAAGATCTTACCCATAATGAGACATCGATAAAGATTGCTTCTAACTCAATCCAACTTACATCGGTATTTTTCACTGTCGCTAGGAGGAGACTGGCACTTTCATGTGCTTATAGAAGCCCGACTGCTTCATCATTAGACGATCAATTACTAATGGACACATTGGAAGTACTAAAAGGGCAATGCAACGCATTACTAATGGTTGGAGACTTCAATCTCCCGGACATTGATTGGCGTACCGAAATTTCTTCAGCAGAGTCGCAATATCTGGAGTGGTTTCATGTATCTGGAGTGGTTTCATGTCGGGGCCTTTTATCAGCATGTC
>JACCGJ010013762.1:0-15150 GCA_013407085.1 Atriophallophorus winterbourni | reverse complement strand
GAGATTGAGTTGTTATTGTCTTGTGCGTTTTATTCTATCTTCGTCGGACGTTATTTAATAAGTTCCTCTCATAAAACTATTCAATTCCACTTTTTTGAAGTATCCACACGTTTGAACGTTATTTTCCATAATAGAAACACCGAACTCCAGTTTTGCTCTTTTGAATATAATCAACAGTGTGTATCCTGTGCTTCGTTTGAAAAATGTTACCAAGATCCTCATAATTATAGTCATATGAATTGGGACATGTGATACTGTCCACCGTTACTCCGATCGCAATTAGGCGTTATTAAATCTTGCTCTAGACTTGGGCATTACAGTAGCAGTTTCTGCATGACCATGAGTGAAGGAGCCTGCAAAATCTGTTGTCGTCGCCCAACCCTTCTTATCCTTATATCGTGTCTTTCATGCGATGAACTCGTTTTTCAAGTTTTGGCAAATCATCGAACTATACACAAGTTTGGTCACCATCGCTATCTTTGTCGCATTCGATGGGACCTGACCTACTGTCCACCGTTTAACCGATCGCTATCCAGTCAACATGAATTTACTCATCGAGACTGACACATATAGATAATTTTGTCAGCTCGACCAGTCTTGGAATTGCTCACAACATCTATTTTGTTTACAAAACCAATATAATCTACATGTTGCGTCATCCTATTCGATACAGTTTTAGCTAACATGAATAATATTTTTGCCACTGTTGGTTTTCGGGTGTGTTGGAGATCACGTTCTTCATTTTTTTGACAACTTATTGGTAACAATTGCGTTTGGAATATTCACAAGTTTGACCACGACGGTGCCTAATGTAGGCACATGACTCGTGTTTCGCTCTTATTTGAGCTAGTCATAAGTGCAAAGCCTGTGTCTCGGTTAAAAGTTGAAAACCCGACCGTCAGAATTGTAATCCAGTACCTTGGAACATGTGCTACTGTCCACCGTAACTCTGACCAAGACTAGGAAATTTAAGTATGCGGTAACTTTACGACCAGACGTGAAGCACCGAACAACATTTGGCGTTTTCGTCAAATCGATCTTATCCTAACACCAGGTCTTCACATCTGATTCAGTTTGGGCAGACGCCGATCACTGGATGCTCACTAGTCTTTATACCGTGTGTTAAAGAACTCATTCTTTATGTTTTGGAAACTCATTAATTAGAATAACCTTGAAATATGCACATGTGTGATCACTATTATCCGCCATGGACGGTCCAAGCCCGCCTGAGAAAGGAGGATGGTTGGGCTTAGGGCCAGCATCCCTATCCCGTAAAAGCTACATTGCTACGGAAACGATGACAACGGATTCGAAAACCCAACTTATAAATGGCTACAGGAGTGACGCGAAACTTAAAATAGGTCCCATAATGGATGGATATGAAAGCCGAAAGGAATTTTAGCCCGATGGCTGATCTCCTTGCGCCTAAAAGAACGATAAGACTTGGTTGCTGGAACGTTCGAACGCTGTATTAGGCTGGCAAGCTGGCTCAAGCTATACATGAGCTCAACATGTATGATCTGAGTATACTTGGAATGTCCGAGTTGAGATGGACCGGCTCTGGACAGCGAAAGCTAAATAGCGGTGAGACTATAATTTGATCAGAAGGGCAAGATACTATCATGCAATGGTAGTGTGTAAACGAGCGACTCCTATATGCCAGACTAAACTCGAGCTTTTGCAATCTCTCGATTCTAGTAGTGTATGCTCCAACAGAAGATGCAGCCCAAGAGGAGAAAGATAGGTTTTACGAAGCCATGCAATCAGTCTTGAGGGCCATCCCAAAGCACGACCTACTGGTGGTAATGGGAGATTTTAACGCTAGAACCGGAACTGTAAATACAGGCATGGAGCGTAACATGGGAGTACATGGTGTTGGCCAACAGAATGATAATGGGGTGAGGCTACTTGACTTCTGCGAAGAGAACGATCTTATCGTTGGAGGCACCTTATTTTCCCACAAAAACATCCATAAAATAACCTGGTCTCCTCCGTACGGCAGAACAGAAAATCAAATTTATCACATGGTGATAAATGGTAAATGGAGGCGCTCGTTACAAGATGTGAGGGTCATGCGTGGTGCCGATATTGGTAGCGACCATTTCCTGGTTTTTGTAAAGATTTGTTTGAAACTGAGAAGGGTAGATATCGGAATTCAGCGCAGCCCACGGTTGAATGTGAATAAGCTGAGCGATGACGCCACGAGAAAAGCTTTTAGCAACATACTGAGAGAAGAATTCAGCGCCCGTTCCAAGGAGTCAATGACGATTGATGTTTTCAACTGCACACTAAAGGCCGTCGGAGAAAAAATCCTGGGGTAAAGAGAGAGGGGCAAAGCCTCGTGGATCCCGGCAAAATCCTGGCAACTCATAGAAGAGAGAAAAGATTTAACGAAACGCATGCTGAGCAAGAAACTGTATAATGAAAGGAATGCCATTACTAAAGAGTATAGAATGAAAGATAAAGATGTTAAAAAATGAGCGAGGAAGGACAAAAGACGGTATGTGGAAAACCTGACACAACAAGCAAAAGAGGCGTGCCGAATAAATGATTTGAGTACGCTATATCTGATTATTCGAAAGCTCTGCAATCATAGTCAGGCAAGCAATCAGCAAGTGAGGACCTATGGTGCAGAAGTAATAACTGCTGCGAAAGAAGAGTTAGCCAGATGGCGAGAACATTTTGAGCTAATTCTAAACCGCCCACTGCCTCAAACGAACGTCGATATACCTGAGGCAGCTACAGATTTTGACGACAATACAGACCCCATCAGCCTCCAAGAGGTGCAATTTGCTATCCAGAGGTTGAAAAATGGAAAGGCACCAGGTGACGATGAAGTGTATGCCGAACTGCTCAAGGCGGAAACTGAAGAGACACCGAAAGTTTTGCGAGACCTATTCCAAAACATCTGGGATACTGAGCAGATACCGAACGCCTGGCGTTTGGGTACTATAATCAAACTTTCGAAGAGAGGTGACTTGAGCTACTGCACCAATTGGCGAGGTATTACGCTTCTATCAGTCACGAGCAAAGTATTTTGCCGCATCATTCTCCGACGTGTCTTCAACGCAGTTGAATCCATTTTACGACAAGAGCAAGCCGGGGTTAGGAAAGGAAAATCTTGCATTGACCAAATTTTTGTCCTCCGTCAGATCCTGGAGCAGAAACACGAATGGAGTGCAGAGCTATGTGTGGCCTACATCGACTTCCAGAAGGCCTTCGATAGCGTTCACCGACCAGTTTTATGGAAAATCCTCCGTCATTATGGTATACCATCAAAGATAGTAAATCTCATAAAAGCCTTTTATTAGAAGTTTGAATGCCAAGTCGCTCACAATGGAATGCTCACTGAGAAGTTTGAGGTTCGTACAGGAGTGAGGCAAGGATGTATCCTCTCACCGATATTCTTCTCCCCAACAATAGACTGGATTTTGAGACAGGTGACCGATGGCAGGACAGCAGGCATTCCATGGACCCCAGCGGGACCGCTAGAAGACCTGGACTATGCGGACTATGTCCAGTTCTGGGCACCGTGTATGTATATACGAAAGCACAAGCAGATCAAGGCAGTGCCGCACAGTCAATGACTGCACGAGGGCTGAGATGCTGTCAAGTTGCCTAGGCTTGGACAGATATGAGAATGGAAATAGAAATGATAGTGAGATTCCAGGGTGTTCCAGCATGCAGCTCACTACCAGTGGCCAATCAATTTAGCACGGTGTTGGCCGCACAAAATATAAGGACATCCGGCAGAACACCTTGACAGTGTCTTAGCCCACGCGCAGTCTCTGTTTCTGCGGCACTTTGCCTGTATAATACTTGTGCTCTCATACCCTACCATATTGTACGCGTTCGAATGCAGTTGGTCCTCTATCATTGTGTTCTCATTGCATGCAAGCGCTATAACCTACTTCAATTCGTAGTCGATAGAGTTGCTGGAAACGACGTACTGGTTGTGGCTGGTGACTGGAACGCTCGTACAGGATCAGCAGATTCCGCAACAAACCGAATCCTGGGAAAATTTGGCCTAGGGCAGCGCTGCGCGAATGGCGATCGACTGATCGAGTTTGCGGCCTACAATCACCTATGCGTCTGTAACACTAAATTCCAGCACCCTAAAAAACACTTGGTCACATGGTACTCGAACGATGGTAGAACGGCGAACCAGATCGATTATGTTCTAATTCGCGAACGTTGGATGTCTTCGGTGCTCGACTGTATGTCCTATCGTGGAGCCGAAACAGGGAACGCAACAGGCACCGATCACACAATTGTTCGCGCAAAGCTCCGACTTCGCCTGCTAAACCGCCAAAGGAAAACTCCTAGGAAGCGCTTAAACTTGGAAGCCTTAGGAAACCCGGCCCAACGTAAGAAGCTCATTGACGATATCGCTGAGCGGTTGGATGGGAGTGATGCATCAGTCGAACAACCGTGGTCCAGACTGAAGACCGCTACTCAGACTGCAGCACTAAAAACCCTAGGCGCGGCCTCTCGTCGCCGACGAGATTGGATTTCTCAGAACACCATCGAGCTCTCTGCCCGGGCAAGAGACGCCCGAAGGCATGGTGCATCTGATTATCGCCTCCTTAGGAGAGCTGTTACACGATCAGTCCGCAAGGATCGTCAGCTATATTGGGCAGAAACCGCATCCAAAATGGAAGCCGCAGCAAGTATAGGAGACTTTGGACGACTGTTTCGCCTGATTCGGAGAGCATCTGGAAGCTGTGGTTTTTGTACGAACCTTCGAGATTCGTCAGGACAGATGATATTTGACCTTCATCAAAAGATAGATAGGTGGGTTGAGCACTTCAGTCAGCTACTGAACCGCCCGTCATCTATCAATGCAGTATTCACTTCCCCGATAAATAGCTGTGAATACCCGGTCAACTGCGAGGCACCATCAGAATACGAGATATCAAGTGTTTTACGACGAATGCAGAATGGTAAATCGCCAGGTGAAGACGGAATTTCCGTTGAACTTATTGAAGCCTGTGCCGACGTATTATTATCTCCGCTACATCGGCTGTTTTGTTCGATCTGGGAGACGAAAGTTCTCCCATCAGACTGGGGGATGTCTATCATTCTACCACTGCCGAAACGTGGAGATAAATCTGTGTGCTCCAATTACCGCGGAATAAGTCTAATCGACACCGCTGCTAAAGTGTTTGCAACGCTCCTGCTTAATCGGTTCTCCGCCGAAAGGAATCTGCGCACCAGAGTTAACCAAGGTGGATTTCGCCCTGGGATGGGTTGCGTAGATCAAATATTTACTTTACGCAGGATCCTCGAGCACCGTGCACGGTATCAACAGCAAACGATAGCTTGCTTTATTGACTTCCGCGCCGCCTTCGACTCCGTAGACCGTGGTTGTTTATGGGACATCATGCTATCGGATGGGGTTCCATTAAAGCTCGTCAACCTAATCAGAGCCTATTACAGCTCTACAAGGGCACGGGTTCGTGTCTACGGTGAAGAATCGCGTGAATTTAACTTGCACACAGGAGTCAGGCAAGGTTGCCCGCTATCGCCGGTTATGTTTAACTATGTCGTAGACTGGATAATGAACCAGGCGTTAACAGGGTATCAAGGGGTGCAAATTTCAACGGATCTATGGATTTCCGACCTTGACTACGCTGACAATATAGTCGTTCTGGGCGACAATACCGAAATGCTGCAAAGCGTTTTAGACCGCATTAGTGCCACTGCCGCGAAAGTCGGTCTTGAGATAAACGCGGCTAAGACCAAGGCATTTTTTTATTCCGACACACCAGGCATCCAGCCACTTCGCGTCCAGGGTTGTCCGATCGAATACGTTCCAGTCTTTAAATACCTCGGCTCAAGTATATTGCCCAATGGTCAGGCGAAAGATGAAGTGAAGTTACGGGTCGATCGTGCTCGTAATGCGTTTTTGCAGTTGAAAGGCACCCTTTGGCGCAAGCCCGGGATCAGCCTAAAAACTAAGACGCGTGTTTATCAAGCAGCGATCCGCCCTGTACTGCTTTATGGATGCGAGACATGGCCTTTAAGGTCACAGGATGTACGCACATTAGAAGTGTTCGACCTGACCTACTGTGCAGTCGCATTTTTTATTGCTCTGACACTTCTGCTCATATCTTCGCCGAATCTGCTTGGATTTCTCTCATTCTAAGAATTCTGTGCTACTTCCGATCATATCTATCGGAATTTATTTGTTTTGCTCTTGTCAACGGATTAGCAGCAAAGTTAGTACACCGGCGTAAATTTCACAGTTTGCTCACGCGCGCAAACGTTTTTCAATCGCTAACTATTCTACGGTTTTTGCTATCATTGCAAGGATCACGTCGAGCTACGAATTTTGATACTTATTTCTGTGTTCTAGCTTGTGTAGTTAACAAGTTATATTGGATTATTTGCAACATGACGAAATCACGTGTTTCAAAACAGCCACCTCGACCCTTCGAACAAAAACCCGTCACACAGCCGAACAACCCAATTCAGGCTACCAACATGTTTCACCGCATCACGAGAACCAACATACGGACTGAAAAATCGATCGATCAAACAGCGACATCGGACCAACTTGACCTCATTGCTAAGGGCCTGGATCCGGCGAACGCAACAATAGTCACGGCCGGCCCAGCTGATTGGACGAATTCCGACACGCAGAATTGTCCCGAAGTCACGTGCAAAGCATGCGAACAACCGGTGAGTCCCATGGCGCGTAAAGTAATAACGTGTTTTCTGTGTATGGGTAAAATCCATGGTAAATGCGACCGTACTTTAGCCCCTGACTCGATAGCATTATTGAATAATGAAATGGTTCCAGGTGCATGCTATGTCTGTGTTCGTTGCAGAGCTAAATCATTGCACTATAACGATACTTTTGGATCCAAAATAGAAAATAGAATGGCCGGTTTGGAGTTGGGCCTTCGACGTGTGGAAGAAATGTTGGTAAATCATGTGAGTACGCAAGTGATCACTGATGTAAACCATCATATCAATACATCGATTTCGGGACCACCATTGAAGGAATCTAAGACTAAGGCTACTCGTGTGCCAAAAAAGCAGAAAAGCAGGGTTATTCCCGTTTTGGAATCAGCTAAAACGACCACAGAAGTAGGACATTCTTATAGAGATATGCTGTTACGGTCGACCTCAGCTGTACACTCCAAAACTGCTGTACCCGACTCACAAAGTCAAGCCACAAAGGTTTTTAATTCTAAAACGCCTGACTTTCCGATACGAAAAAAGAACACCCCATCCAGGCTGAACGTTATATGTACGAATGTCAGCGAGTCCCAAGAAAGCCTGTTTGATAGCAAACAGAAACATGATGTCGATAAATTGTCTGAACTTTGTCACCTAATGAAAATTGAACATGTAAACGCAGAAAAGGTGACTCGTCTAACCCGCCATTCATCTTCACCTCATATTGGTCAACCTCGCTTGCTCAAGGTAAACACTAAAATGCGAGGCTGATATCGAGAACGTATTGCTGAATGCATACCTACTCAAGTCAGATTCCGACTCCAACTGCCGCATATATCCCGATGTACCATGGTGGGAAAGGAAGGGCAGCTTGAACGACAGGGAACAAATGGTATCGCGAAGTATAGTTCTACTTGGTGTACCAGAAAATACTTCTAAAGCATCGAATCAGGAAACGGTAGAGCACGACGTCAAACAATGGCGCTACATTGCGTGTTCTCTCGATATTTCTAATGCCGTTGTTGTGGACACTTTTCGAGTTCCTTTTTCGCCAAAATACAAGGGGGATGGACCGAAACCTCTGAAGATTACGTTCTTGACCAGCGCTATGGCTGAAATAGTAAGGTCGGAATGGACAAAAAAGAAACGAACACTACATAAGGATGTTAGACTTAGCCCACCCAAACCAATGAGTGAGACACACTCGCGGCTGGGGGCGGTAGACGGTAGCGTTCCCACCGAAACGGAAGCAACCAATACATCAAAAAACGTAGTGGGTCCGGCTCAAAACGAGTCGGACCGAGTACATCATGGTCCGGCTCTCAGGGGGTCGGACATACAAACATCATCCGCATAGGCTCGCTACACACGAAAACCACTGTTAAATGCCTATACGCAAATGCACAGTGCTTGCGGAAAAGATCGCCGAATTGTCTCACTTTAACGCTCAGTTTTCTGCTGACATCATTGCTGTTACCGAAACATGGTTTTACGATCAGGTGAACGATTGCGAGCTGGCACTTCCCAACATGATCCTACTTCGACGAGACCGTTCAAGATCAGGTGGTGGAGTTGCTTTGTATTATAACGAACGTCTTCAATGCACAGCTGTACCTGACACAGCGTTTGAGCTAGAGGACACCATGTGGTGTAGCCTTCGCTTGGAAACTGGAGAGAACTGTATACTTGGTGTGATCTACCGCTCGCCCAACTCTTCCGATGCCCACAATGAAACGTTGTTACAAATGATGCGCAACGCTGGAAACCTTAGAGGATGCCAATTGTTACTAATGGGTGATTTTAACCTCCCACATCTCTACTCCAAAAGTGTGCATACTCAGCAATCCCTTGAGTACAAATTCCGTGAGATTATCACTTTCACTCCCCTATACAACCATGTCCGTTCATTCACTCGTCAAAGGGGCCTCAATGAATCGTCAATTCCAGATCTGGTTTTAACCTCCGAAGCAACAGCAGTGGAGTCAGTGCAGTATCATAGTCCTTTGGGGCTAAGTGACCATCTTGTGTTGTCCTTCGAATTCGTGTGCAACGCCCGAAGGGCGTCGGGCGACGTTAAGTTCATCAGGAGAGTCGATTACTTCGGCCTTCGCGGTGCCATTACGATTATGGAGGAAAAACATCTCGATCTTACGAATGCAGATACTCATTGTTCCAGTCTGTTAAGTTATATCGGTACAAAACTAGACGAAAATTCTACCTGTGTTCCCAAAAGGAAATCAAGAACATTTTGCTTCAAACTCCGAAGCCGCACTCGGAAGTGGATAGCCATGCGAAACTCCGCATGGGCTGCACATAAAATAACACGAACAGACGCATCTTGGGAACAATTTCGTAGTTTTCGTAACAAGGTGACGTCCTTAATTCGAGAAGACAAGCAATATCACCATTTTAAGCTGATCAACCAGATGGAACGACATCCTAAGTTGCTGTACACCATCGTAAACACCGCGACCAAGGTTAAACCAGGTGTATTTCCTATCCAGACAGAGAACGGACTGACTGATAATGTCAAGGATACAGCTGGTGCCCTAACATCATTTTATGCGCAAGTATTTTGTCCAAAGAACGTGTCAACGCTGACGTCTTTGCCGCACCCACTACAAGTCGAATGCCTTAGCAACATCGAGGTAAATCCTACGGTTGTGCGAAAGCATCTACGCCGGCTGAACGTTCGCAAATCACCAGGAGAGGATTGAATAACACCCGCTGTTCTGAAGTCATGCGAGCTGGAGCTTTGTGGCCCACTAAGTGGTCTATTCAGGCACTCATTGAATACGGGAACCGTACCAACTCAATGGAAAACCGGTGTTATCACACCAATCTACAAAGGGGGCAGTCGTTCTGATCCGGCGAATTACCGCCCCGTGACGCTTCTTTCAGCGGTTTCTAAAACTTTGGAACGCCTGGTGTGTGAACGACTTGTTGAACATCTCGAGAACCATCAGCTAATAACTTTCACACAACACGGATTTAGGAAAACATATTCATGCCTGTCTAACTTGTTCACGACTCTAAATGACTGGACGCAAGCACTAGACCAAGGGGGTTCCATCCATGCTGGTTACTTAGATATATCTAAAGCATTCAACAGAGTGAATCACTACTTACTGCTTCAGAAGCTGCAGAATGTTGGCGTCATCGGAAACCTACTAACATGGTTCACAAGTTACCTGTCTGGACGCAAAGTAAAAGTCAGAATAGATGGTGAAAATTCTCGAACAATTGAAGCCACGAGCGGAGTCCCTCAGGGTTCGGTTCTCGGTCCAATACTGTTCCTCATATTTATAAACGATCTACCGAACTTACTAGCATGTAAGCTTGTTTTATTCGCAGATGATGTAAAAATCTGGACGAAGGTCAACTCTATCGAGGACTGTCAAGTTCTGCAAGGAGATTTGAATAAGCTGCACCAGTGGTCAATCCAAAAACAAACTGCCATTTAATTTCCGCAAGTGCAAAATGTTGCAAGTCGGAAAACCCTTTCCCTTTACCTACACACTTGGCAGCCACCCGCTTGAATGGAGTACATCACAAAAAGATCTCGGAATCTTGGTGTCTGGCACTTTGAAGAACAGCCTTCAGTGCGAAGCCGTCTACAAGCGTGCGTGCAGCTTGCTAGGTTTACTGAAACGCATTTTCGGACGTTTCCCACCACACTCACTCGTGAAATTACTAGACACTTACATACATCCTGTCGTTGACTACGCTGTACAAGCTTGGACGCCATGGATGGAAAAAACATCTCGCTCCTCGAACGAATTTATCACAAGGCAACCAAAATGGTTACCGGATTGAATAATTTACCCTTTGAGCAGCGACTGACCAGATTTGGACTGTGCACCCTCGAGCGCAGACGTACGCTACACGACCTCACTCTGACATATCGAATCATCTACGCGAAATCCCACCCTCTCAAACACCTCTTCAAGTTTCGTTCCGTTGTCCCCACACGCAGCCACCCTTTGACCCTTCAAATCCCACACTCACGATTGAATTGTCGTCGTCACTTCTTCGCTGTTCGCGTATGCTTCTTGTGGAATAGCTTGCCGATAGATATTGTTACCTCATCGAACGAGCACATCTTTAAACAAAGGCTACGAAACCTTATGTTGAGAACTACTGCGTTGGCCCCTACCTATTGATGTCTATAAAATTTTAACGCACGGAATTACCGTCCATCCAAAGATTCTTTTCCCTCAGTCTGTGTTGCCATTGAGGATTATTTTTGCTCCACCTATGAAGAACATGGACATGATCATACAAGTAACGATTTTTTTTTAATAATTTTTTTTTAAATACGTATATCCTATGGTATTGTACAGCAATTTGCTTTTTTAACCATAAATCTTGAATCTTGAATCAGAAAGAACAGTGTCAGCGGCAGATGATAAGAAGGGTGGCGAAAAATGAATACTTAGAGGCACTTACGTTTATCATGTAATTTAAAATAGCAAAACAATGTATCTGAGACATCTAACTCGGGTGAGAGAAGTATATTGCAGTTGATGATTTCATGCAAGTAGAGGAGGACAGCAACAACGTTTGGTGCTCGATATTTTCTGTAAATCATCATGTCACTGCAATCAAATCCTAAGTCGCCGCGGTCGCACGTGAATACAGTTCAGTGTACTTGCCCAGAAAGCGCTGAGCATTGGTGTAACAGCATGGAAGAGATTTGAATTTTCTTCCTGAGGAAGATCTCATAGTAGTGGATTCGCCGACCCAGAATTGGTCGGCTGTTCCACGTTTTTTGTCTCAGGTGCATTTGATTGACTTGGTAGCGAAGTCTTTTTAGGAACAATAGTGTTCGTGCGGTTTATGTCGTATACAGCCCGAATACGAATTTTAGGAGGTGCAAATTTTCGGCATCGATACCACGCCTCGAGTAATCTATCCTTCATCTCATTTGTGCGGAATGATATTTTGAGAGGACGAGTCTGACGCTTTCAGTTTTGCGGTATAAGGCGCATAACATGAGACGTTATAATGTCCTTCAAACCTATGATCTCTTGTACAAATCTCCATTCACTGCAATCGTGTTGCATATGTTCGCTGGATTCTACTTCGTTCGAAATGGGTACACCTTGAACTATAACAGATCTGCGATTCATAGCCTATTTTGCTTGTTCCGGATTAGGACGACGAATTTGCCGATTTTCCCACGGAACGTCCGCAAATTTTCGCTCAGCTGATTTGTTTACCACTAAGAAGGATGAGGCGAGCAACATATTTTCTACATCTTGGACGGGCATAAGCACTACATGCAGTAACATGGGTGCGTTCGCACGAGGTGAGTTCGGGGGTCTAAACAATCGCGTCAGCGACGTAGGTGAAGCAGTGATGTCTAAGCTTCTGCAATGGTCATTCCATTGTTTCCTGTCATCTGCTTAGCGTTGTTTTGGCGATTGCGAAGTTCATTCAATGAGATTACTATAAATTACCGTTAGATCTTCAATATTTGTCTTTTGGGGTGTTTTAGTGTTTAAACACTTCGGTATGAGCTTATGTACATCCTTCGATAATTCAGCACTTTCATTGCCTTGACTACAGGTCTGATTCGCAGAATCATTGGTCGTACCGAGGTTGGAAGTGACTTTGGTCGATTTCTGGAGAAATCAGCGTTTCGGTAGTAGTTAGCGCTTCCTTGTAAGACTTTCGGTTAATGTGGTTAGGGACTGCGTTCCGAACTGGTTCGCCACTACAGCGAACATGCTTCTTTCCATAATTACATCAAAGTTTTCGGCTCTTGATAAATCAATAGTTACTTTTAATCTGCATGGATTACATATATAGCAGATGCCTGGTAATTTATCAATATTAATTAGAGTCACAGATTCGGGTGATAAATACCTTTCACAGTTCGCGTGAAAAGCAATTGTATACAAGTAACATTTAATTTCACGCGATCTGAGAATTATCAGCTTTGGACCAAGTTTGCACTTTTTTACAAGCCTCGTCGTCAGGTCCGTTTAAGGTCACGTCAGGTCCGTTTATGGTCACGTTGTCGGTTATCGTTAAAATTTCGCGAGATCGAGTCGATACACCGGGCGAAGCGGTCGATTATCGATCAGTGTTTCTCGGTGGAGTGCAAGAACGGGTGGATGCGATGCAGTGCAAGCCAACGGACAGTAAAATGGCGTAGACATTCAGGTAAAGGCTGTTCTGTGAGCCAGTGTTTAAATAACTGTCAGTAAATACCAAATAGCGTGATCTTCTTGAATGTATCCGAGTTGTTGTGTTATTCTTGATTGGATGCAATGTTGCACGCGTATGTAATGTTGGGTAGAAACGGGAAAAGTTTGATCTTCAAGGAATTTACGTTTCCCAGAGTTCAAAATAGTATATTCCGAATGAGGAAGTTGAGACAAGTTCAATGATCTAAGAACCATCTAGATCCGTCAGTAGAGCGAGAAATAAGATGTATGCGAGCACAAATTTGTACGTCCACCCCGTAGCCTGTTTATTATTTTATGACACCGAAGCTTCGTCAGACCAAGGGTGATGGTGAGGACAGGTAACATGATTAAGTAGTAGTCAACCCCCACCACTGATTTGACCTTACAGCTAAACAGCCTACCGTACGCATACAGTGTGTCAAGTCTCGTTTTAATGCGCAGGATCAGTGGTCGATTAACCTACTAGTGTGTATTCACATTAATCAAACACAACTGAACACGGTGAAGGTCAGTTGACAAAGCGGCCCACATGCGTAAATGTACTTAACTAACGGGGCTAGGTTTGAGATATTTTGAGGAAAAATCATAATCTTATTAACCAGTAGGTATAGTTGGTGTAGAAAAAAATATAATTTCGCATCAGTGCCGAGCGCCAGATTGTGCAAATTTCTTCCTCATCCACCTTATTGATGGCCAATCGTATTTAGGCGTTTGCTATACGTTTGAATACCGCGTCTCAATGTTTCCACATTGACTAGATAGACGCTCTGTCCCGTAGCTAAAACGTGCTCAGCCAAGTCGGAATCACGAATAAGGGATTGATATTTTCTCGGATTTTGGGGCTGTCTGCGGACACGCTTCCGGTGTTCTTCGATTCTAGCGATGAATTTTCCTGGAGGTCTTCACTATGAAAACTGTCGATCAGTCCTTAGAGTTTATTCCGAACGGATAGTTTTCCTTTTCTTATAATTTCGCGTATGGCCGTCTGGTTCAAGATTCTATGTATCGCGTAAGATGAGCATTTTAAATACGGTATACAAACTGTATCTCGCCAATTTTTCTCCGATGATTTCAATGGGTATTTTACCTTCAACAATTGGCGTTATACAATACTTTTTGGATAACCGTTGTCTATTAGCCTTCGGCTCGCCAGCTAGACATTTGGTTTATTTTTTGAAAGATTTAGTCGCTAATACAGTTTCGTTCATCAATAACGCATATGTCTTTGCAGCACGCCTAAAGTCGGTAACAATTGATGACGATGAAATAATGGTTAGCTTTGGTTAGAGCTCTTTTTTCATCAACGTCGATAGACAAAGTGCGTTACAACTAGCTAGATGTTCCTTGGAATCTCATGACAGTTTGTCAGATCGCACAAACTTGAGCGTCCAGCAAATTTTCAACGGTGTATTGGTCTGGCTGAGCATGAAACTCTTCTTTTTTAATGACAAAAAGATGGGTTGGCAATTGATTCACCGATATCTGCCGTTCTTAGAGACATGTCTATCGAGCATTTTGCGAGAAAAGCCCTTAAGTATGAAATGCTCAATCTACAATAATTGTGGCGCTTAGTTGGTTACACATTTGTTATCATCAAGCTAGATCTGTTAGATGCCTTCTTCAAATATTTAAATGAAATAGACCCATGTATTACCGTCACAAAGCAAGTGGAATCCTGCACCAGCACTCTCCATTTGGGACTATTTAGCACATAAAGTAGACAGTAAATAAAAACATATGTATATCGGTAACCTATCGATACAGATGCTGTACTACGATATACGTCCGCGCATACACGACAGGTGTTCAGATCCACAGCTTGTTTCATTCTCCATAAGATAGAACACCGATGCAGCGACAAAAGAGACCGAAAACATGCGCACGCTCAAGCGAGCTGAAGGCTCATAGAACATGGTTATCATTACGTTTTGTAAAACACCAATTGATGAAGGTAAAATACCCGTCAGAAAAATCACATGAAAAATGACAAGATACAGTTTGTGAACATTATGTCGAATGCACATCCAAAGTGTTACGTAAAATCTTGAGCCAGGCTGCCATAAGCGTAATTTAAAAGAAAGGAAAAACCATCCGTTCGGTTCTGATGCACCTCAAGGATAAGACACTTTTATATAGCGCTATAAACAGTATCTAAAGTATAAAATGTAATGACTGTTCGTGTGTTTCCATAGGGCAGACATCATGTTAAATTCACACTAGAATCAAAGAACATCGAAAAAGTGTACTAAGACAGCTCAGTGATGCG
>JACCGJ010013761.1:0-32475 GCA_013407085.1 Atriophallophorus winterbourni | reverse complement strand
CTATAGCATACTCCCCACTATTTTGATTTTGTAGCATATTTTTACATTTTTCATAAATATGGACAGTATTCCACAGGCAGCACCTATCCCAGCAGATATTGGTCATTTATTACTTCCTGAGTTTGGCGTAGCAAACCCTAGAATATGGTTCGCTCAAGTAGAAGCTATTTTCGAAACTCGACGCATTACTAGCCAAAAAGCAATGTACTGATACGTCACAGGGAAGTTTACCACACGCAGTCGCATCCGAAGTTGCTGATATCATATACAACAGACCTGCCGATAAACCGTATGATGTACTGAAATCAGCTTTGATATCGCGTAAAGCAACATCTGATGAGAAAAACTTACGCAAATTACTCTCGGGTATCGAACTAGGTGACAATACACCGTCGCAACTCCTTCGCCGAATGATCGAGTTACAGGGTACAACACCAGTTGGCGAACCGATTTTAAAAGAATTGTGGCTGCAAAGACTACCCAACGATGTTCGAAAAGCACTTTCGGTGGTCGAAGATTACAAGTTAGATAAGCTTGCTGCCATCGCCGATCGAGTGTATGAACATCATAAGCCAACCATTGCAGTAGTACCATCGCCCCATAAATCAACTCCTTCAACTTTAGAATCAGAGATCTCCGAGTTGAACTCGCGACTTGACGAACTTTGCATGCACATACATACTTCATGAAATGATCGATCTCGGTCATCACAGAGACACAGTCCAAATGGACGATATTCACGAAGTCGGAGTAAAGGGCCAGGTCTTTGCTATTACCACCGCAGATTCGGTGAACGCGCCTACAAATGCACCAGACCCTGCAGTTTTGTTTCCAAATCTAACGAGCAGGGAAAACGATTATACCAGGCAGTAGGAACGGCTGCACTGCCTGGCAACAAAGTTAGCCGTCTCCTCTATATCTCTGACAACACAACGAAATTGCGTTTTCTGGTAGACACCGGTGCGGAACTCAGTGTCATCCCACCTAACGAAACCGAACGCAAGTGTCCGTCGGGATTGACCCTTCAGGCTGCCAACGGTACTCGGATAGCCACTTATGGTCATCGGTCCCTCGCGGTAGACCTGGGCTTACGAAGATCGTTCCACTGGGTGTTCACCATTGCAGACGTGAAAACTCCGATTTTGGGTGCAGATTTTTTGTCTAATTTCAACCTCGCGGTGGACATAAGCCAACGAAGGCTTATTGATAACACCACGAAGTTAAATTCAATAGGCAAATACCATTACGCACCTATACAGTCTATTCGAGTTTTAACTCCACTCGTCACCCAGACTTGTAAGGAACTCATAGTCCAGTTTCCGGAGATCTTCAAACCACAGTCATTCACAAATGTGGTCAAACACCAGGTCGAACACCACATTGTCACTCGTGGCCCTCCCGTTTTTGCCAAACCACGTAGACTAGCTCCAAACAAACTGGCGATCGCCAAACAAGAGTTTGAACATATGTTGGAGCTAGGAATCATCCGCCCGTCGATCTCACCATGGGCTTCTCCACTACATATGGTTGAAAAAAGTACCGCAGATACTTGGCGCCCATGCGGAGATTATAGGGCACTTAATCGCATTACGGTACCAGACCGTTACCCCATTCCACACATCCACGATTTTACGGCGCCCCTAAACGGAAAAACCGTGTTCTCGAAGCTTGACCTAGTACGCGCCTATCACCAAATCCTAGTTGCGAAGGAAGATATCCCTAAAACGGCTGTCACGACACCATTTGGCTTATATGAATTCGTACGAATGCCATTTGGTCTCCGAAATGCCGCACAAACTTTCCAGCGTTTTATGGATCAAGTATTTAAGGGATTGCCTTTCGTATACGTTCATATTGATGACGATAGAACACGTTGAGCATCTTCGAGAGGTTTTTCAGCGCCTATCTCAGTATGGTATTGTCGTGAATCCAGATAAATGCATCTTTCATGTGGGAACACTAGACTTTCTCAGTCACCGCATCGATTCCACCGGAATTAAACCCGTTGAACAGAAAGTCTCTCCCATCCGCGATTATCCATGACCGAGTTCAATCCGCCAGCTGCGTCGATTTCTGGGCCTAGTCAACTACTACAGACGATTCATTCCCCATTGCGCGAAGTTAGCTCAACCGCTTACAGATTTACTTCGCTGCAAAGAAAGAAATTTTTCAATGAATCCACAAGCGATCGAAGCTTTTGACGCGCTTAAATCCGCCCTTGAGCAGGCGACAACTCTGACTTATATATCAGCTGAGACAGATGCTCGCTTATCGCTTGTTACCGATGCATCAAACGAAGCGGTAGGCGCAGTACTCCAACAAGAGGTCGATAACACAATTAGACCCCTATCCTTCTTCTCACGCCGACTGCAGCCAGCGCAGACACGATATAGTACCTTTGGTCGCGAGCTCCTCGCTGTGTATTATTCCATTCGCCATTTCCGGTATTTACTCGAAGGTCGCAGTTTCACGGTTTACACCGACCACAAACCGTTAACGTTTGCTCTTTCTGCACCATCGGATCGATATTCGCCTCGAGAAATACGTCACTTGGATTATATCTCGCAATTCACGAGCGACATTCGATATCTTTCCGGCCCGTCAAACACGGTTGCAGATACATTCTCTCGGATTCAGTTAAGTGCTATCGATCTGCCTGGAATCGACTTTGAGCAATTGGCACGATCGCAGCAAAATGACCCAGTAATAAACCGGTACATTACTTCCCAATCAGGTAAAATCCGCCGTATTCCGATTCCTAATTCCAATTTTTATCTGGTTTGTGACATGTCTACTGATAAAGCCCGTCCGATTGTCCCATCAGATTTGAGACGTACCGTATTCGAGCATTTGCATGGTTTATCACATCCCGAGAATAAAAGCTACTCGAAAGCTGATTAGCTCTCGTTATCTTTGGTCCGACATGCATAAAGACATTCAACTTTGGACCAAGAGTTGCCTCCGATGTCAACAAAGCAAAGTCCAACGTCACACCATCAGTTCCCTCTGGTGTATTTCCACCTGTTACGGAGCGCTTTCAGCACGTTCACTTGGATCTCGTTGGTCCATTAGCGGTCTCTAACGGTTGCACCTATATATTGACCTGCGTCGACCGTTTTACCCGTTGGCCATTGGCTGTAGCCATACAGGATATCAGTGCAGAAACGGTTGCGAAAGCTTTCGTTCAACATTGGATCAGCAACTTTGGTGTACCGAACACTATTACCACTGACAGAGGTTCTCAATTCCAGTCAACGCTTTTTCGGGAATTGAATAGAACACTCGGTACAAAGCACATACAGACTACAGCCTACCATCCTTCTTCAAATGGCTTAGTCGAAAGATTTCACCGGCAACTCAAAGCCGCAATCATGAGTCACGGGAATTCAGAACGTTGGTCCGAGTCATTGCCTTTGGTGCTTCTTGGTATTCGTACAACCGTAAAAGAAGACCTGGGTTGCTCAGCTGCTGAGATGGTGTACGGGAGTACACTTAACCTACCTGGCGAATTTCTGACATCTTCCGATTCACCAAATGATCTTACAGCTCCACAATATGTCAGTCGCCTTCGCATGATGAAATCATTACGAGCTCCCAACTCGCCAACAAGCTCAACCGTTCTATATCCCGGCAGACTTGTCTACCTGCGACTTTGTGTTTGTGCGCGCCGATCATGTACGTCGGCCACTTCAACCACCGTATACTGACCTGTACAAGGTGCTCAGCAGACATCCCAAGTATTTCGTAATTGACTGGAATGGATCAAGAGAAACTGTCAGTATCGATCGTTTGAAAGTAGCCTACGTCGAACCGGCACCAGAGGCGAAAGATAATATCCCGAACGTTGCTCCTCAAGATTTTTTAACTCCATCCCCCAAACCGAAGCTCACCGGTACTCCTGATCCCTCAAGGAAACCCCCTTTACCCCGTGTATCAAACAAACTGACCCTAACAGGCAACCCCGATCTGGTCATAGAGTCCATTTTCCACCAAAGTTTGATGACTTCACAGCTTAACGATTTCTTCGAGCGTCTTCTATAGGCCCGACGCTCTAGGGGGGAGTACTATGGCATTTTTCTGTAAACATTTTTGTGTGTATCAATCAATGTACACCTTTTGAATTGCACCCGGATTTTACGAATATAAATTTTCGTTTGCTCGGAGTTGCTCTTCTCACCTCCTTTGATACCCGTACTGCGTGCTTGGAGTTCTGACTGTGGATTGTTGAAAGATTGTTTGCTGCTATAAAAGGACCGCTCCATATTTCAGCCGCACCTAATTCTTGATTTACCGCGGTGATAATACTTTGACGTTCGGACCGGAATAGTCAATTGCCAAGCCGGGGAGAATCGCTTACAATTTAATCGAAGAATTATTGTGAGTGGTTACCTTTTTACTTTTTACACACATACTGTAATTTCACGTAGCCTGAACCACCACAACCAGTCAAGTTCAGTTCAGTTCAGTTCAGTTCAGTAGGCACAGGACAGTTATTGGCTGACAAGCCAATCGAGCGTCCAGAATTTCTTTCGGTGAAAAGCTGCGGAGAAGCATCCACCACTGCCGAAGGGTCAATCCTTTTTCTTCGTGTAGAACCTCTGATGGTCGTAGGACTAGGAGAATGTAGTTGGGGGGCACCGCGCTATAATCGATGCACCATCAAAAGGTCATTTTCTTCTTTCTCTGTTTGCAATCTCTGATGATCGCGGTGCCAGGCGATGTACCGGATAGTTGTAGGACAGCAACGCGCAATAAACGATGATGGAAAAAAGGCAGTTTTTCCACACCAGCACGGTGTTAGCTGTTATTAAAAAAAAACTCGCAGTACAAAAATATGCAATCTGAATCACGAACAGTTTTTTAGATCCACGTACATATAATCCACAATCCTCCTATGGTAATTCCTTGTTGTTGTAATGACTTCCATATTTCTACCCGAAATGTTACGTTCCCGAGAAGGAATTCCCAAAAAACAGCAGGTAACGCGCACAACAGAAGTGTATTGTGATTATGTGATAAGTTGATTATGTACAACATCGTATTAAACAGATGAATTGTGTTAACTGAGTTATCGAACAAAAAATCGATGAAATGTGAGTGATAACGTTAACAAGAATTCGATAAATCTATAGTGCTATCGATCGTCTGAGCAGAACGATAGTCAGAACAAATTGAGCTGAAGATATCAAAAACCGTACAATAGTTTTTACCAGAAAAATTGTTAGGTAACATTAGATTTGTACAATTTCGACACATATCCCCCCTAGAGCGTTGGGAAAAAATGGAAACGCTCGAAAAATTTTAAGTGAGGTACGTCTCAAGGAACTTTGGCCAAGTAACAATACGGCCAGATCGTGTATGTGGGGTTCTTTTCAAGCAAGAACGCAAAGTTTGCGGGGAAGTGCTGGGTATACCCATTGGTTGCATGGGAGGAGTGGATTGGATGTCGGTAACCTTTTTGGGATACAAATGGGTATATTGACAACACCGCCATTTGGGCTTTCCGTGTTTCGTAAGCTTCGATTTGAACTTGACGGCAAGGGTTGCACATAGGCGACCTTTAGGCGATCAATGCTAAAGTTGTCAGGAGTTCCGTTTTTATCTATCTTGAAGTATTTGAGATGACGTTCAAGTACTCGGTACGGACCGATGTAAGGTGGCATCTAGGGCTTTTTTACACTGTCGACCCTCACAAGACAAACTTGCATGATTGGAGAGCTTCATGCACTTGCTTATCGCGATGCGATTTTCTTAGCTGTTGATAACGCAATTTCCGCATATGGCGCTTAAGATCTTCCATGTACTGACTAGTTGGTGTGAAGTCGTGTTCACGACAGCCACTGACCATTTCACCCGGTAACCGCAGTGTTCTGTCATAAACTAGTTCTGCTGTTGAACGCCAGAGATCTTATTTCACTGCCGTTCGTAATCCTAACATGACAAGTGGTAATGAGACTGACCAATTTTGTGTATTCCCGTGAGCAATGAGGGTAGCTTTCAGTTTTCGGTGAAAGCGCTCGACCAGATCATTAGCGCAAGGATGATAGGCTGTGGTGCGAATGTGATCGTTGCCCAGCAGTTGGTTTAACTAACGAAAGAGTGCTGATTGAAATTGAGAATCTCGGTAAGTTGTAATGACTGAAGGAACGCCAAATTGTGATATCCAAGATTCAATTAATGCTTCGGCAACCGTCTTTGCTTCAATGTCTTCCAAGGGCCTTGCGACAGGCCATCGCGTAAATCTGTCGACAAATGTTAAGATGTAAGAATGATTACGTGAGGTTGGCTGTGGTCCAACTAAATCGACATGAATATGGCTGAATCTTTCTTCTGGTGCTGTGAGAGTATCATAAGGTGAGACAGTGTGACGGTGAACTTTCGCACGTCGACAATGAATGCATGAACGCGACCAAATTGAAATGTCGTGATTCATTTTTAGCCAAACGAAACGGTCAGAGATTAACTTTCTAGTAGCGCGAATACTATGATGTGAGAGATCGTGCAGTTGGTGGAATATTTCTCGATGTAATGTTGCTGGTACAAACGGTCTAGTTGTAAATGACAAAAATTTGTGTAAAATTCCTTCTTATTTTTCTATTTAAACAAATTGATTTTTTCTTAATTCTTCACGGTTTTACCTATTTGTGTATACATTTTTGATACTGTTCGATCCACTTGTACACATTTTTTGTTTTGCTGAACTGATTGATTTTGCTTGGCTGCCATTAAATTCCACATATTTTTGCACGTGGTATTTGGGCACATTTTATTGTTTCAATTCGGGCACCAATTTTTGTGTCATTTGTTGTTTCATACGGAAATTTGGACGACAATATTGGTAAATTAACTATTTCTAGTTTTTATGCGTCAGGTCGTCATTTTCATCGGATCTATTATTGCTGGAGTTTTGACTCCATTATACCGGTGCGTTCAGATATAATTGAGGTTTGTATACCATTATTATTGTAACTGTCATTAATTACAGTACCGTAGTAAACCCAAATCGTGGTTCTGAATTTGTCGAACTAGGGACGGGGGATCTACGCGTTAACTAACGACATTGGTCGATACAGTACTCAATTCGGAACTGGATTTTGATACTTCTCCGACTGGACGAGAAGTATTCGTTTTCTTCCCGAACTTGACGGGAAGCACTCAAATCGAATTGCCTAATTGGATCGCCAATCCAGCGGAACGAGGATCAACTTGGACCCTCGTACATCTACTCATTTCTGTTCAAACATTGGTGACGTTCTTGCCTTTTTATTTTTTGTTTCGCCTTTTTTGATAATGCCACGTAAATCAAAACGTCTGAACACTAATGATAAGCTTGCCTGTAATGATGATAGTGACACTATTGGTTCTGCCTCGCGTAGCTCTTGTAAATAATCTCGAGGTAGTCCTAATTTCGACTCTAAACATGGGCCGTCTGTGCGTGAGCTCGAATTAGAGAGAGATTTAGTGATTGCTGAGGAGACGATAGCTCGTTTGAGCGGATGCAGTGTCAACGACAACTATGTTGCTGAAGTTCCGGTTAATCGACATATTGAGTCGGAAGCGGTGAAGATGTCACAAAGGGTCGTCAACGATGTTGCTTCATTGCCTAGGGTAGAGTTATCTACATTTGATGGCAATTCGGTGGATTACTGGAAATTTATTCGGCAATTTGAGTGTTATATAGAATCGAAAACTTGCGATTCCGGACAGCGTTTGCTATA
The DNA here is from genome assembly GCA_013407085.1 of Atriophallophorus winterbourni. Taxonomy (NCBI): domain Eukaryota; kingdom Metazoa; phylum Platyhelminthes; class Trematoda; order Plagiorchiida; family Microphallidae; genus Atriophallophorus; species Atriophallophorus winterbourni. Next base: position 24,757 of record JACCGJ010013761.1, on the reverse strand, counting down.
TCTTATGTATTATTGCCGAGGCAATGCTCGAAAAGCGATTGATGCTTGTGTGATGCTGTCGCCTGAAGACGGGTATAAAAGAGCACGCAGCATCCTACAGGAAATGTTTGGCCTGCCTCATGTCGTTGCACGCTCGTTATTGACCGAGGTGTTAAGTGAAGCAGCCAAAGTAAGAAGCGATTCGGATAGTCTGTCAAACCTTGCTTTGAAGATGGAAAGTTGTCAGATTGCTTTAAAGCAAATGCGCTGTGAAGCAGACTTGAACTCTGTCACCACCTTGGAAGGATTGGTCAAATGTTTGCCGGCTGGACTACAACAGCAATGGGCTGACCTGGCAGATGCGATTGCCGCTGATGGGTCAGAAGTTGACTTTGCACGTTTATCCGAGTTTGTCTCCCGCAAAGCGAGAATCGCCAGGAGCAGTTTGGCATGCTCATTAATGAGACCAATGGGTCAACTAAGCCATCAGAGAAATTGAAATTGTCCGAAGGACGGAGAGTGTACATGACCACAAGTTACTCCCCATCAATGCGAATAGAATGCTACCAGTGTAAAGGACCTCATCGAATAGAAAACTGCCCTACATATCTGAAGGCTGATGTGAAAGACAGATGGGCTATTGCTAAGCAACACGGTATGTGCTACGTTTGCTTGAACCGGTCTCATAAAGCATGCGACTGCAAGGTGCCGACTGTTTGCTCCGTCGAAGGGTGTGGTAGACGTCACCATTCGTCTCTACATTATAATCGTATAAGTGAGCAACAAAAAACTATTAATTACAGTGCTACTGCTCTCAGTCCAGCAGTAAGCCTGGGTTACCTGACGGTGAAAATTGACACGCCTGTGGGGCTTGTTCCAGTCGTAGCGTTACTCGATAATGGCTCGGATACCACTCTGATCTCACAAAGATTTGTTGAGAAATTCGGTATGCCTAGTGTCGCAGTTGATGTGTCGATAACCTCGCTCGGTTTGCATCGAAAATTGAAAAGTTCAGTATTGAGTTTCAATGTACATTCCGTTGACGGGGATGAAGTAATTCATGTTGCCGAAGCCTACACGGTTTCCAAGTTACCTGAAGTAACAATGAATTCCCCGAATAGTATCATCGCAAGATATGATCATTTGAAGGATCTAAGATTCTCGGAGAATATTGGACAAGAAATAACCTTGCTGATTGGATGTAACGTTCCGGAAGCGCATTGGGCGTTGGAACAGCGATTAGGAGCAGGCGCCGTCCATTTGCAACGAAAACATTGTTGGGTTGGATTTTGCAAGGACCGGCATGCCAAGACTCGAAAAATGTCTTCAGTTTAAATTCTTCTACGGATGAGGGGTCCATCGATGAATGTATCAGGACGCCATACAATACTGAATTTGCGGATATTGCCACAGAAAGCAAGGAACGATCGCGTGAAGATGAAGAAGCATTTTCTCTAGTAAAACGATCAAAATTTATTGACGGTCACTTCCAGGTGCCGCTACCATGGAGGGGTGATGGACGTAAACTTACCGCAAATTATTGGATAGCGGAAAAGCGCTTGGGCTACTTGAGACGTCGATTCGAACGTGACAGTGCGTTATTGGAATGCTACAACAAGATAATGGCACATCATTTGACTACTGGTTATATCGAAACCGTTCCGAGTAATGCAGATGAGAATCATGCTTGGTATTTGCCTCACCATCCTGTTTTTAATCCTAAGAAACCAGAGAAGCTTAGAATTGTGTTCGATTGTGCTGCTAAACACAACGGTGTATCGTTGAATGATGCCCTACTTCAAGGACCAAATCTGACAACGAATTTGATCGACGTGTTGATACGCTTCCGCTTACACGCCTATGCCGTCGCCGCTGATATCGAAGAAATGTTCTCACAGGTAAAGGTACCAGAGAATGATAGAGATGCTCTTCGAATTCTCTGGTGGGACAAAAATGACATTTCGGGTCCCATTAAAAGGTTTCGGATGACGGTTCATCCTTTCGGTGCAACGTCGTCTCCATTCTGCGCAACGTTCGCACTGCGCAAAACGGTTGAGCAATTCGGGCATCTATTTGAAAAGAAAATCGAAGACTATGTTTCAAGAAATTTTTATGTGGATGACTGTTTGATATCAGTGCCTACTGAACTCGAAGCAAAATCCTTGGTGAAGCAGTTGTCTGCATTGTTACGAATGGGAGGGTTTCGTTTGACAAAATGGATTTCCAATGATCGTAATTTACTTGAAGATGTGCCGGAGGACGAACGCGCACCTAATGTTCGAGTTATTAGCCAAGATAAGCTTCCGACCGAAAGAATGCTGGGTGTTAAATGGGATGCAGACACTGAGGGAATTCGCGTTTGATCTGAATCTGTCAAAACGCCCAACGACGAAACGAAGTTTGTTGTCAGTTGTAAGTGGGTTGTATGACCCACTTGGCCTCATGAGTCCTTGGATTTTTCCTGGGAAGGTTTCACTACAAAATTGTTGCAGAAAACCTTTGGGTTGGGACGAGACGATGTGTGATGATCTTCAACTAATGTGTGATAAGTGGATCAGTAGCATGCATGCAATCAAGGAGTTACGTATTCCAAGACGCATTAGCGAAATGAATGAGAGTATGTCGTCATTGAGTCTTCACGTTTTCAGCGATGCTTCGGAATCTGGCCATGGCGCTGTGGCATATGGACATTTGTATAAGGATTCGGTCATGTCACCGGTTCGTTCATTATTTTCAAAATTTCGAGTGAATCCATTGAAAGCGGTATCGATTCCTAGGTTGGAATTAGCCGCAGCTGTACTTGCGGTACGTGTATATCTGATTCTGAAATCCGCCTTTGGTGAACTTGTCAAAAACGTTTTCTTTTGGACTGATTCGATGACCGTTTTGTATTATATTACCAATCGAACTAGTCGTTTCTCAACGTTCGTAGCGAATCGTTTGACCTTCATACATGAACACACGATACCTTGCCAGTGGAGGCATGTTGGTACACGATTTAATCCGGCTGATTTGACCTCCAGAGGTGTTATGGAATTGTCTCGATTGGAATTTTGGTTGAACGGTTCCGACTTCCTGAAACAAACCATTGATATGTGGCCTGAAGTAGTTAATCCACAGTGCAGCGAACGAATTGAATTCAAGCGTGCCAATTGTAACATTACTTCGGTTGAGTCAGAGTGTGGAATAGACGTCATTCTTCGTCGATTCTCCAGTTGGAAACGGCGCAGATAGGGCTAGCTCAAACTTCTTAAAAGGAGAACGGCAGAACCTGAGGACGTGGTGGGTCTTAGTCCGGCAAACTATTTCCCTATAAAAAGCCACATGTGTCCAATGATGGCGATGCGACTTGGCGTGTGTGACTCGCCACTAAATAGAGTCATTGCCATTCTGCTTTATTCAGGGTCAGGTAGTTAGGAAGGTGGAACCAATCAGTTTGTTCATACAGAAGTTAGCTCTAGAAGGAATTTGGCTGGCGGTGTAAATGACAAAAAATTGTGTAAAATTCCTTCTTATATTTCTATTTAAACAAATTGATTTTTTCCTAATTCTTCACGGTTTTACCTATTTGTGTATACATTTTTGATACTGTTCGATCCACTTGTACACATTTTTTGTTTTGTTGAACTAATTGATTTTGCTTGGCTGCCATTAAATTCCACATATTTTTGCACGTGGTATTTGGGCTCATTTTATTGTTTCAATTTGGACACCAATTTGTGTGTCATTTGTTGTTTGATACAGAAATTTGGACGACAACATTGGTAAATTAACTATTTCTAGTTTTTATGCGTCAGGTCGTCATTTTCATTGAATCTATTATTGCTGGAGTTTTGACTCCATTGTACCGGTGCGTTCCGATATAATTGAGGTTTGTATACCATTATTATTGTAACTGTCATTAATTACAGTACCGTAGTAAACCCAAATCGTGGTTCTGAATTTGTCGAACTAAGGACGGGGGATCTACGCGTTAACTAACGACATTGGTCGATACACATGGACTGAATGTACACTCTGTGTTTGGCGCTTTCGCTGGTTGCTGGACGTTTCAACTACATTAGATCGAATACCTATAGTGTCCACTTTGGGAGTGTTTTGCACGATGACTTTTGGTTTTGAACCTAGGACATTTTGCTGATTCTTCGGGTGAGCAGGTGGCTTTGGCTTCGTATCTTTTTGCGAACCAGGGATGTTTTGGGCAGACAGGCCTTTAACAGTCGCATTTTCAAAGGTGGCCTTTTGATGAAAAGGACGCTCCTCAAGACACTCCGGCACAGTTGCATCACCTGAACATTCGTTTTGAAAGATCAAAGATTTAGCTTTTTCTGACTGGTATTACCGTCGGTGGTTTCCGATTCATTGAAAAACATCCTGGCAAGCTGAGAATTTCGAGTCTCTACCGATTTCTTCAACGTTTGTATGATAAGCTCTAAGCTGAGCATCCGATCATCCAGGTTGCTTTGCGCAACACTTGTTCGAGCAGTTAATTCTGCGTTTGCTTTAGCTCGACAACTTTTGCACACGTAGCATACACCAGACATGTTTTCATCCATCAGGATCGATAGCGCATCCGAGGTCAATGATTTGTCGCATTTTGCGTGGCATTTGTGGGAACAGTTTTGACACGTGACAGATTTGACCTTACCACTGATGACTTTCATGCAGACGACGCACGTTTCGCGAACATCAGATTGTTTCATGTTAACGGGGTCAACCGAAAGTACAAATCAGAGCACAAAAAACGATACGGCTGCGGTTGGTTTGTGTGGTATTGGGCGGAGTTGACGGAAAATGACGGGTTGTCGGAAAATTTCGTCACTCCATTTGGCTGCTGATTTGCCAGATTCCCTTTGAGATTTTTGGCGTGAATTTGATGTCACGTTGTGTATTTCTCCGAGTAGTTCCCGACAGTGATAAACACCAATGGCGTAATTGAACAGCAGAAACACAAAAGCGATTCCAATAAACGAACAAACTGTAGAAAAATCCACGGTTGACGTACATAAAGAATGACACGTCGAAGATGGATGACTCTTGTATGAATAGATCCGACGTAGCAAGCTGTCATATAGATATCCAAAAATCAAACCGATCGGATGAAAACCAAGAAAGTTATATCCAAAAATATCGGAGGTCAAAATTAATCCAACCACACGTCATATATATATATATATATATATATATGTATGAATATGAATTTTTGAAATCTAATTGTTATTCAATGTCAGTCATATCTTTTTTTTAATATTATGTAGAAAGGTAAAAGATTTTGTCTAATTCTTCGAAACCATAATGGTGCTAATCCTAGGATCTGACATCCTTCCTTATATAAATGCCTATCTGAACGGGTGGTAATGGATGGTGTGAAAGAACGTTGGATGCCTTCTGAAGCATAGTTATCAGACCGAGTAATGTTGCTAGATATAATATTGCATTAATCTAATAAAGATAGTGTATGTAACTTGTAAAGTTCCAGTTTGCACTGGGGTAGATAGATGAATTTAAGAAGTAAACCTATATACTTTTTGTTTTAGATATCAAGTAGCAAATTTGTTCATGAAATGAAAGTGATTCAAAATATGCATAAACTAAATCACGTATACGCTGTGCTGGCTGTAGCGTTGTATTATTTAAAATGATCGAAACATTTGGTATGATACTTTTGAGATTTATGAAAGTAGATTTATTGGTGGAGAACTCAAGACCGTTTCGAATACTCTATTGAAGTAGAGCATTTAGATCTTGGTTTGATTCCAATATATAGACGCAAGTCTGGTTAGATGGAAATGTTACGGCGAATTTTATATCATCTGCAAGCAAAAGGATCTTACAGTGTGTCATGACAGATAGTATATCGTTAATAAATATCAAGAAGAATAGTGGACCTAAAACCTTTCTTTGTATGATTTCGTTGGCAAAGTTTGTGAACGGTAGCCATTTATATCTACAGCAAAGGTGCGACCAGTGTGAAAAGATTTGAACCACGAAAGTAGGTTTCCAGTAATACCTACAGCAAATAATTTTGCGAGAAGTAGATTATGCGGGAGCCTGTCAAATTCTTTCATAATATCAATGAATACAACTAAGACTTCAAGGCCTGAATCTAGTGATTGTGTCACGTGTCTGCCTGGGGTGAGCCGTTTCCTGGATACTTCCCCTAATTGCTGTGTCAGATTAGGTATTTCGCCATTTTCTGGTAAATAATGTGAATGCTAGTGTTCTTTTTTAATACATAACTCTTATTTAGTTGACCTATCACCGTACTGGTGAGAAGAAATTTATTTTCATTTTTCCAGCATCATTCATAACGAAGTACTTCCTTAATACAACCCTAATAATCTTTTGGCCTCAAGATTATATCAAAAGTACAGCATTGTTAGTTTTGGAAAAATCTTTGTTCACGGGAGCAAACTGAGATATTAACGTCGAATTGCTAACTTCGTAATTTATCGATTGACGAGAGAAACACAATATTCTCCGAACAAACATTGGGCAGCAAAACACAATCTCTAACCTTTTTAATATATGCCATATATATATATATATATATATAAATATATATATATATATATTAGTGAGTCTTTAGTATCTTCTTCATGTTTATAAAATTGTATCGTTGTTATGGTTTACGAATTTCACACCCTTCATATTTCGTTAGAGTTTTCATGACGTGAAATTCGACTAACATTTACCTGAATAACGAGTGAAAATTGAGGAATAAAAAATGTGGCATTTAAGGTGTATAGTTGTTTGGAAATTGCAATAAACACTTTTTCCCAAAATTTGATTTCATAAATTATTACGTAAATGAGATAAAACCCAAAATCATCAGAAATACGTATATCAATACAATATACAAGTCATAGGGGTGTCTTCTCTTTAAACGTATATTTCATAGCTAAAACCTCCTGTTGTTTATTCCCGCTATACGGTGAATTGTACTTTAGCGATAATGTGACATTACCCGGTACAGTTACGTTAATATCCGTCACATCATTCACATTCCTTCAAAATCTAGGTGATAAGAAAACTACGAACTACTGTATGTACTGAGAACAAAATCAGTAGTCAAAAATACATCAATTATCACGATCATCACAACCATATCAAGAAAAGGCTAGAGATTATAAAACCAATAGTCAGTATCAGTATCAGTATTAGTATCAGTATCACAGGGCGATAGTCGACATAGTCGAAACGAGTTCCTAGTTTGTTTTGAAGGGGTGCTTCAGAACACCCGCCAATAACAAGATTGATTCGTAAGTAACACAGGCGTGTGTAACTGTGAATGGAAGATGGAAGAGGTCTCATTACCGAAAGTGAAAGAGTTGATGCATTTTGCATGTCCAATCGAATGGAAACACTATTGTCAGCAGTTTATTTCAACAAATACGAAAAAATGATTTTCCAAATATTTTTGTGGTTTGACCATAAATATAGAGGGATTTAGTTTTAATGGTAATGCTCCGGAAATAGCACCTGCTACCGTTCGTTCAGCCCATGTTTGAACGCAATTACTCAAGTTGCCGAGATTAGTTCTGCGGAAAGTGAGTTCCACGCGTTCACTATACGGATGCTAAAGACGTGCGTTCTGGATTCGAGCCTGATGTGCTGATTATTTAGCTTAAGAATGTGTCCTCGTGTACCAACCAAAGAAGAGAACCGAATGAAGTCATCGAATTCTAGACAACTTAATCTTTTGACAACCTTAAAAGACTCTATATGATCCCCCTAGTTTGCCTTTTTCTAAGCGAGAAAAGTTATAGTGCTAATGGACGATTTTCATAATTGGTGTATGCTAACCCCTCGATCATGCGAGTGGCCAGCTTCTATACCTTTTCTAGCTGCACGATATCCTTCTCGTAATACGGCTTTTAAGCCTGAATATAGTATTCTAAATGTGGCCTCACTATTGCCTTGTAGAGGGGTAATAGCACCTCAGCTTTTCTGCAAGTGAGGGCTTAACGTAGTCGAAAGAGTTCCCTCCTGGCACTTTGAGCCGAGGCAGCACATTGGTTAGCCTACTTAAAGTTTGACGAGACTACGATTCCTAGGTCCTTAGAAGATTTTACCTTACGGATTTCGTGTGACCTGAGGGCGTAGAGACAATTACGTTGCTTGCCAGTGTAGAGAGCAAGCGACTCTTATCTAGGTTAAGGGGAAGATCCTACTTAACCGCTTCTACGTCACTTAGCAGATCGGAGTTATACGAACTACTGACATTTGTAACGTCGTCAGCAAACATAAAAAGGTTGAGCGCAGTTAATTGGCTAGATCATCAATGAAGATGAGGAACAGCAACGGCCCAAGACTGAGTCCTGGTGAACCTCACTTGTTATATGCGCACTTGCGGAGTATTTATCATCTACCCTGGATCAGGCTTGTGCGTTCATTCATTCATTCATTCATTCATTCACCCTGAGAGTAAAGGAACGATCGCTAAGGAATGCTCGAATCCGGCTTCGCACTTCGCCATAACGAATATTAGCGAATAATCTTTGCTCAACTTCGATGTCCCCCAAAAACTTTGTTTGCGACAAAAAACCTTGCTATAAATTGCTATAATTCGCTAATATTCGTTTAAATTCGCTATTCTTCGCTGAAATAAAACAAATTCAGAAATAAATTATTTTTTGACCATGAGAGAACTTTTATTTGACAAGGGAGGACTTTTTCATGATCTTTGGAATTGGAAATATACGAAACCTTGTTCTCTCAAAGGAAATTAGGCTCCTCCTCTGAGTCGGTCTCTGAGACTAGGGATCTGGACCTGGACCTGGTGCCGAAACTGGTCCGGCTGCCTCCAGTCAGAGGGGAGTAGGCCCCCGCCGTGAGCTCCTGAGTGTCGACAAACTCGACATCCTCAAGGTTGGCCTCAGAGTCATCCTAGTCTTTGAGCTGCTGCTGACTCTGAGTGCTGGTACTTTCGCCAATGGTGAACTCCTGGATGCGGAGCTTCATCCTCTTCAAGTAGGGGAGCGATTTATCGTAATTGTCAGCAATGTAGACGAGCTCCTGGACTCTCTCGTTGTTCAGAATGCTTCGGGTGGGCTTGGTCACGAGTCCAGCTTCCGAGAAGACCCTCTCTGATGAGGCCGAGGTAGCCGGGATGGCGTAGACTATCCTAAAAGAAAATGAGACAGGTTGAGTATTTTGTATTAGGTTTCAGGGGGTGCAGAAGTTAAACTACTATTTCGAAGTATAACAATACTATATCAAAGTATAGCAATACTACATCTAAGAATAGAAAATAATATATCGAAGTATAGCGGATAATATCGAAGTATGGCGAAGTTTAGCGAATATTATAGCGAAGTATGGCGAATAACGAGAATAAATTGTAATCCAACGGAAAATAAGTGACCTTTAACTTTGAAACAACTTACTAAGCGTCTTTGGCGAGTAGAGGGAGCTTCTTGGTCTTCATCTTCAAGTACTGGAGCAAGTCGATGTCCTTCTTCTCCAGGGGAGACGCCATCCACTCATTCATCTCCTTGACATAGGGAGGAACTGGGGCTGGTTGAGACTGGGACTGGGACTGGTCGACGCTGCCAAAGGCCAATTCCGGATGAAGGTCATAGTGCTTTTGGAGAAAACCTTCAAGATATTGGCAAGCGGATTCCAATATCTGAATGGATGGTGGGGCGGCTAGGGCCAAGTTGGCCAAGAGCACCTTGATGCTCTGCTCGCACTCGTAGAAGAGGTGACCATGAGACCTGGTCCTGAGGTACACGGCCTTCTGAGTGGGGTTCAGGTAGTGCGCCATCTGGTAGAGGTCCGCGTTTCTGCCCAGCTCAGGAACTCTGATCTTGATCTCATCCTGGAACTTCTTGATGAATGCCTTGGTGACATCCTAGAAGTCGGCGAACAGCTCGATCCTGGAGGCGGACATCATGGCAATCTTAGCCATGTCCGGAACGACATGCTGCAGGGTGGGCGTCTCATCTGCCTGGAGACGTTTGCTGACCTCCTTGATCTGCTCGAGGGGCCAGAGGATGTCTTCCAGGTCCTGAAACTGCAGCTTGTTTGGAATGAGGGCCGCAAAGTCTGAAGGGGTGTTGAAGACATCATCCTTCAGCGACAGCAGGACCGCCTTGTTCCGGACGATGGATGTGATGGTCATGCACATTGAAGACCAGCGGATCTTGCTGTACTGAACGATCTTGATGAAGGGAACTGTAAAGGAATGACTTCTGAACTTCGAAGTTATAGCAAATAATAACGAAGCTTCGCTAATAATATGGCGAAGCTTTGCAAATATAGCGAAGTATAACGAATAACATAGCAAATTATATAGCGAATTATAGCGAATAGTATCGAAGTTAACCGAATATTGCGCTCACTCACCTTCCAAGTCAGCTGCCTTCTTCCTCATGAGATCGTTCCTGACCGAAGAACGCTTGACCCCGGTGGCCAGAGCCCTGACCAGCTTGACCAAGTCGCCCACCTCCTCGATCTGCATGGCATACTTGAGGGCGTTGTTAATTGCGTGGTCGACGCAAAGCAGGTGCTTGCTGATCTTGTCAGCGTTCTTCACAGCTTTCTTCATTTTGGCCTCGGCGACCGTGACCATGTTCGCAGTGCTGTCTTTGAGGTTCTTGATGGCACCAATCATGGAGTTGATGTAGCGGCCCACCACCTTCGAGTCGTGCCTACCCACCACCATCCTGCAGTCAATGGTGAATCTCTGCATGACCCAGTCGGGATCAATGTAGTGGATGGTCAAGCTCAGGTACCCCTGGTTGGAGCGGCTGGTCCACATGTCACTGGTGAATCCAATTCCCAGGAGGTTGGCCAGGTCCTTGGCGAGCTTCTTCTCCATGGCTTCCTCGACATTCTTGAAGAGGAGGGTACAGATGTGCCTGGAGAACATGATCTGCCTGGGGATGTTGATCTTCGGGTCCAGCGACTGAGAATACCTGGAATAATAGCGAAGGTAATAGCGATATATCCAAATTATAGTGATTTTTAATCGAAAAATAGCAATATATAACAAAGTATAGCGAAGTTTAAGCGAAGTATAGCAAAGTAAAATCGAAATTATCTTTCAAGTAAGAAGGTAACAACTTGTAATTGTAAATTTGTCATTTTAAATACCTGATAAAGTGGCGATTCTCCACATGGCTGAACGAAAGGTTGGCACCGGCAAGGTAGGCCATGATCTCCAGGTTGGTCCTCAGCTGGAGAGGACTCTTCGGGTTGTACTTCTTGGGAGCGCTGGCGCTGCCGCCGGACTTGTAGTACTGGGTGATCGGGGTCACTGAGAGCCTTCTTGAAGAGGTTTCGGATGACTCCCCGATCTTGACTCGCCCAGAGCTGGACTGGGACTGCTGCTGCTTCTTCTGGAAAAGAAAAGAAAGAAAAACAGTTGAGCTTCATTTCCAACAAACTATTGCAAAGTATAACGATGTTCATGCACAGTATTTGGAAGTACTAAGCGATCTATAACAAAGTATATGGCGAGTTATTGCGAAGTATAGCAAAGTTTAAACGAAGTATAGCGAAGGTTGCGTCAAACTGAGTCTAACTCACCTTTTCAGTCTCCAACTTGGCCTTCTGGTTCAGAAACTGCTTAGAAACGTCCGGATGCTTCGACATGATGTGGCCGACCATGCCTTGGGGGGTTCCCTGAGGCCGGGCGATGGACTGGCCACAATCCTCGACTTGGCAAAGAGCTCGAGCTTCTCTTTCTTCGCACCTTTCTTCACAGCCTCCTTCTTGAAGAAGTTCCAGATCGGTGATCTGGTAGGCTGGTGCCGGTAGGTGGTGTGATGAAAGTCGTCATCATCATCATCATCTGACGGCGGCGGAGACCTCTTTCTTGAGGACTTGGGGGTCCACGGGTCTTTGGACGGCAGCTTGACGTTGAGGGTCGGGCTCCTCTTGGACTTCTTGGCCGAGGCCGAGTCTTTGTCCTTGTCCGACTTGTGGTGCGTCTTCGGGGGGCTCATGATGAGACTATGATGAGACAATTAAATTTTCATCCTATTTATAGTCCTCCAAGCACGCACGCAAATGAAACAAACGCCCAGGCAAGGCGGCAAGCACCCACGCAGAGCGGCAAACACCCAAGCAGACCGAAACACTCAGGCCCTCCGCATCCGGCCACACACCTACGCGAATACATTTAAAATATTAAAGTACAAAAAAGTACAACCCTTTGTCTACTGACCGTAACTCTAGTTACCACCTCAAATGTTAGCTTGTAGCAATTTAACAAGCAGTCGGTTGCCAATGAGCTTACGTCGGTACCTTCAGTCACCATCGGAGTGCACTAGTCTGGCCTTTGTCTATCAACAAGTCAACAAGTGTCAACATCAAAAACAATTCCCTTAGACAAAGGGTTAAAATATTAAAGTACAAAAATGAACACTATTCGCTTTTAGCGAAGACTTCGCTAATATTCGTTCACGGCGAAGTTTGAAACTTGCACTTCGTTTTAAGCGAAGCGAAGTATATCGGATTTTTAGCGAAGTTTATTTTTGCCCTTCGCCATGGCGATAGCGAAGCGAATCTTCAACAATATTCGCTTCGCTTCGCAACTTCGCTTCGCTTTAAATCCCAAAGCGAAGTATTCGTTATTGTCTTTACTAAAGTCGATATAGAAGACTTCTACAGCTATACCATCATCCATCCTCTTAAGACCTCGTTTAGAAAGCTTAACAAATTATTCAGACATGACCTACCTTTTAGGAAGCAGTGTTGTGCGCGTTCAGAAGAGTGTTTGGTTAGATATCCACAAATTTCATTGTGGATCAACCCTTCCATAAGCTTACATAGCACACTAGTGAGGCTAACCAGGCGGTAATTTTTGACCGCCGAAGAAGCTGCTCCCTTATGGATAGTCACTACGGCTGTTCTCCAGTCCAAGGGAAGGGTACCCTGACTGAGGGATGATGTGAAAATTTCTGTGATCGGCACAGCTAATATAGGAGCTAGCAGTCTGATCATTCGTGGATGGGCGCTATCAGACCCTGCCGACTTGTTGTATGCTAGGCTAGCCAATATAGTCTCGACATTGTGTACCTCGAATGTAAGGTCAGTACAGAGGGGGCGTTTAGTGAGTGCACACTAAAGTGATGGCGCAGAGGCGTTCGAGTCATAATCTCGGCTTGGCACGCTTTGAAAATGCAAGGAAAACAACTGAGACTTTTCACTGTTTGCAATGACGGCAGAGCCATTGTCTCTTCTCATGATACCTACACCTTCTGTGTTGACCTTTTACATTGAACGTAGCTGTAGTATCGTTTTGGATGAGTATTGGCCTCTTGAGCGAGTCTCATTTCGAGAGAGATCTTTGCTGCACGTATCTTAATAACAGCTTTATTTAGCGCTTATTTGTAACGGGCCCAAGTCCCACATGAGGAAGTAAGCTTATAACGCCTCCATTTTGCATCGCGGTGAGGTACGCCACGGGAGACTGAGGCTGACCACTACTGAGGTATACCATTTTTGCGAACAGGTATGAGTGGAGCGAATCGATTTAGAAGTTGAAGGATGTTTTTCTTGATCTGCCCCCATATCACATCCACATTTTCAATGTTTTGCCATGGGCAGTAGCGCTGCTGCCTGTTATTGGGCAGCAGGGTCGATCCTATGGAAGCATCGAGACACCTTTATTGGGGGTTTACCGAATGACAAGAGTGATACGCAGGCAAACACTACATGGTCGCTGTTTCCTAGTGGTGGCACGGAGACCAAATTTTCTATACCGATTTCAGAATTTGAAATAACTAGGTCAAGAGTAGTTGGAGACTGACCCTCTCGGAATCTAGTTGGTTCGTTTACCTGTTGGTAAAGTGAAATGTAGTAGAGCCAGTCCAGAAAATATTTCGCGTTTCCAGGGGCGTGCGATGTTTGGTACTCCCAGTTTATTTCTGGTAGATTAAAATCGCCGAAGATTACAACACGTGGTGCTACGGCTAAAAGAGACGAAAGCTTAATCTACAAAAAAGCATCTTCTTCCAAACTAGTGCTGGGACTACGGTAGACGCAGCTTACTACTATACACATGCATCCATACATGAGCAAGGCAAATATTATCTGCACCTTTAGTTGTAGAAAATGAAATACTTTTATAGAAGGGAATAGCGTTGTCAAAAGGAGCAACAGCCCTTCTGTTAGGTTACCAAGAGGTCGATCGCTTCTTACGGCAAGAAACCTATCAGAATCGTGGTGACCTCTGCATCACGTGTTTAAATCCGGTAAGCGTTGATACTGTTTCAGTTAAATGTGCTTTATGCGGGTTCCACCAACACGTGTCATATGACGAGACTTTAACCGCTGAGTGTGTAAGACTAGTGAACGATAATGAATAAATGAATAAATAAATAAATATTTTATTCTTGGAATTCCAAGGCATGCTAAGCATGATCGATAATTATCAAAGTTGTTTGTATACATAAAGCATAAAAATGAACAATAATTATTAACATTTTCAAGGTCATACTTACTGATAATTTTTCGTTCGTTAAAATGGTCCAGGTAAATGATAATCAATCAGTTTTACAGAAATTCAATATATGAGCAGTTATTGTATGAAAAGAAAATCGGGTGAGGGGAAAAATGATACGAAGAATATTGAAGAACGATGGACCGGAACATCGAAGATGCGAGGAATCTCGAAGAGAGAGAATCTTCAAAAATGTTTAGTTGGAACACATTATTATTGTCGAATATATGTTCTAAATGGAGAGTGTCTTTTCGTGGGTATTCGTAGAAGATTTGGCGTCCCAGTGTTGACTCGTTTGTGAACCGGAATTCTTCATATGGATGTAAAGAGGTAATCTGGAAAATAAATACTATGGGACGGAGTAACTCTTCACTATGAAAGTTGAAAAACTGATATCATTGTTAATATCCAGCAATGCCATGATTGCATAGTTCATCTAATGAGACATCTAGGTTGAGAAGTTTCATTAATTTTTCAACTGTGAAAAATGAATTCAGATGTGATTTAAAATCATATAGTGAGGTACAAAGTCTTATGTTTTTCGGAAGAATATTCCAGAGTTTAGCGTATTTATTTAGGTAGAAGTTACTCCTTACTTTCGTACTGGATCTAGGTAATTCCACTAGGTTATCTTGATTTCTTAAGTTATATCTAGAACTTTGTCGGAAGCGAATAAACGAATTTATATCTATATTATCAGAAGATATTATTCTAAAGAACAGTATTAAGTTGTGCCTAATTCTACGGAACCATAGTGGTTCTAGCTTGAGCTGCGTATATCTTTCTCAAGATGATTGATTCGAGCTATATCCGGTGATTGATTTGGTAAAAGTACGTTGTACTTTTTCCAAAAGGATGGTATCGTTTTTATTCATACTGCTATATATTATATTACAGTAATCAAAGAGGGGTATGGTGAAAAGTTTATAAAGTTCAAACTTACAGTGTGGGAGAGTAAAGAACTTATGAATCATATTAACACTTTGCTTTGCTTTTGAGATCACGTGATGTATATGCTCGTTGAATGTAAGCGATGCTGAATATTTGAACCCAAGATCACGTGTGCAATCGATAATTTGAATAGGATTACCATTAAGAAGGATTGAGTTATCAGGAATTGTACATCTTAAAGGCATGAACTTAGATTTTTTACAGAAAATGAGAGACCATTAATTTTACACCATTTGGATAATGCATCCACATCTTTGTTTAGTCTGGCAATGTAAGTTTGTGTTTCAGAAGGGGGAAGGAAATTACTACTTTCATGTCATCTGCGAACAAAAATAGTTTACTATGAGAGACAACTGTATGTACATCATTTATGTATAGGAGAAAAAGTAATGGACCTAAAACACTGCCTTGTATCACGCCACTTAGAATCGACAAGGTGCGCGATCTGTGACCATTAACCTCAACACAGTATGTGCGATCGGTAAGAAAAGAAGTGAGCCAAGAATGAAGATTGCCACCTATGACTATCCATATGTTTGTTATTTTTGTCATGCCTGTAGAAATCCCAGTATAAATGGTCATCGCAAGAGCATACATTTATCTGATGGAAAAGTGTCTAATACAATAGAGTGTAGACTGTCGCAACTGGAAGAGGAGCTTGCACGAGTGAAAAATGCTGTAGAGCTATTAATCAAGCCTAAACCATGTAAACTGAACAAACGAATGCGCTGAACTTTACCACCACCAAACCAATATCTGAAAAGGTTGAATTGTTGCAGCACCCAGCAGAGTGGTAAAAACGTCTTAAAGCCGAAACCGTTCACATCAAAGGCCCCATTAGCGAAAGTTGCCCCGAAAGGAATTTCTCTTAGTGTTATCTGCATCAACGTGCCAGAGTCGACTGAGACGTTATTGTCGAATAGACACCAGAATGATTTGGCTGAATGGTTGAAACTGTGCATTCGCATGAATCTCAAAGCGATCCACCCAGTTTCATTGATTCGCCGTCCTCTTAAAGCTCTACACCAAGATAAGCCGCGGTTGCTCAAAGTAGTAGTGCAAAATGAGAAGGTTTAAGAAGATGTACTTTTGTCGACATACTTGCTACGGGACGGCATGGAAAATACATCTCGTGTATTTGTTGATGTGCCCTGGTTGGAGCGGGCAAAGTCGCCACCGAATGGTAACCAAAATAAAAAACGATCGCAACAAGCGCACCCTTATTCTCTTAAATTTCCCAGAAGATGCCACCGGTTCAGATACAAAGTGTAAATCCAACCACGACCTACAACAGTGGAGATTGATCAGTAATGCTATCCAAACCACCAATGTAATGGTTATCGATACGTTCCGAATCCCGAAGCCATCGAATTACGAAGGTAATGGTCCACGACCCCTTAAACTGACACTTTTGGCCACCACTAAGGTGAACACCGTGCTTAACAACTGGAAGCAGTATCGAGACAAAGTTCCACGAGAGATCAAAATTATCAGTAAACACCTGAAAACCGGCTCTATCGTGGAAGTTGCCGGACCTGTTGGTATTGAGCACAGTGATGCCGGGAATCCTGCTCCAAAAAACGAATGTTGACAGACTCTATCGGAGTCGGTGATGTAATATACCCATTAACACGAGGCCCACCATCTTTGACACGTTCTCAACTTACCTGCTTAAATACTCATCATCCAACACTTTTATCAAGATCTTCCATCATATGTTTATACACCAACGCACAATGCTTGATAAATAAGTTACCTGAACTAATCGAGCTTCGTCAGAAATATTCACCACTCCTGATAGCCGTAACGGAAACTTGGTTCAATCAGCAATTAGTTGAGGAGGAAATTTCCATTCCGAACATGTTTCTTTTTCACCGTACTCGAATGGATCGTGAAGGAGGAGATGTTGCTATTTACTATTATCAACACCTCATGTTTAGAGAAATCACGGATGATTTGATACTGGAAGATACACTTTGGTGTTCACTTGAATTAGCAACTGCTGAAAACTGTGTTGCTGTGTGTTTTACCGACCACCGTCAGCAGACGAAGCATACAATGCTAGTGGAATAGGAGAAGAAGAAGAAGAGAAAGGAAGAAGAAGTAAGTAGAAGAAGAAGAAGAATAAGAAGAAGAAGAAGAATAAGAATGAAGAAGAAGAATAAGAAGAAAAAAAAAGAATAATAATAATAATAAGAAGTAATAATAATAACGAATAAGAATAATAAAACATATAAGAAGAATAAGGAAAAAATAAAATAATAATAATAATAATAATAATAATAAAAGAATAATAATAATAATAATAATAATAATAGAATAATAATAATAATACTATATTCTTGGTAAACCAAGGCATGCAAACATGATCAGGTTATCAATGTGTACAAATAAATAAATTATAAAATGACCTTATCAAGCGGAATTTTTGAACATTTTGCTGAATAATAAAGGATGGTAAATTTACAAGGGTAAGAAAGTTAACTTTTTCGCGCAATGTCACACAGTAATAAAGTTTCATCTAGATTGCATCGAAATAATCAAATGAAGGGGATGCGATTAATTCTGGAGCAGGGATTGAAAGAAAAGAAAATAACGGAAAAAAATATGGAGGAAATAGTGCGTGTGAAGATATAATTGTCACAGTAAAAATAAATTTTCGAAATAAAGTGTGCTCCCTGTCTTCAAATCAAATTCACCCTTACTAGTGGTGGACCGCGCATCATTAGGAACCATACGGTCGGGCGTAATTTTGATGGAAATAATCCATCTAATGGCTCATGTAATTATCACCCCGTACATAGACGGTTCCCGGTTATACCTGGCCCACTTAATCCACTTATCCTCCCGCAAAGTCCCTTTTATCCCAAGCAGCCCTATTACTATCCTCCTCCAAGACCCTACACTTCTCCACTCCAATACGCTCCACGTCTTCTAGATCAGCGCCCCCTCATGAATGGGAACCCGTTCAGTGCTTACACAAACCCATTTCAAAACATGTATGGCTCAATAGAAAATTGAGAAAACTCAGCTAGTTGGTTCCAGATATCAAAACAACGTCCTGATCATGGGTGACTTTAATCTCCCGAATTTACTAAAAACCAAGATTCCACCGGTGAACTCTCTTGATCATCTCGTCTACAAAATGTTCAAGGGAATTTCTTTATTCAACCACATCTCAAGCAGCACTCGCTTCAGAGGAACAAACACACCGTCCATTCTCCGTCTTGTTCTGACTAGCGAGAAAAATGTCATCGAGGTTATCCGCTATGAAGCACCTCTTGGAAAGAGTAATCATGTAGTCATTGTTTTCGACTATATATCTGAAGCGAAAAGAGCAAGTGATGCTCAGAAGTTGATAAAAAAATCGATACAGTTGCATTATCAATGTCTTTTCAAGAAGTCACCGACTGGGCACCGATTAGCACTGATGTCCAACAATGCTGGTCATCGATACTTCGGAAAATCAACCAGCAAATAGAACTCCACTCAAAATATGTTTCAAAACAACTTAAAAAAGGATTCAAATTCATGATCCGGAGTCGAACACGGAAATGGATAAAGGTAGGAAACTGTGCGTGGAGAATACACGTACTGTATTCAACACCTGAATCTTGGGAATCTTACCCTTTTGTTGAGGAACAAAGTTACTAAACTTGTCCAGGAGGATAAAGAAAAGTATCAAATGAATCTGATGGATAAAATTGAACGAAATCCGGAGCTCCTCTTCCAGATCGTGAACAGAAAGGCCAGGGTAAAGCCAGGTGTTTCCGCTTTACTTACTACGACTGGAACTACATCCACAGCTCTCGAAGCCGCTAACGAACTCGCTCAATTTTACTCTGGAGTGTTTTACCCTAACGAGCGCATATCTTACGATATACCTGCATTCAGATCGCAGAATACAATACGCGAAATCGTTGTGAAACCCGAGGGTGTCCTGGTAAAGCTACGCGGGTTGAATAAAAAAATCCCCGGTTGCCGATGAAATAACACCATTCATCCTGAAGCAATGCACCCATGATCTATTCTCACCACTCTCTGACCTTATCAACCTGTCCTTGAGTTGTAGCACGGTTGCTAATGACTGGAAAAGTGGACTAATCACTCCGATATACAAAGGAGGGAACCGATCAGATGTGTCTTACTACGGACCAGTCACGTTGTTGCCAGTGGTCTCTAAAGTTCTCGATCGACTTGTGGCTGACGAACTCATTAAACACGTGGAACAAAAAAAACTGATTTCCGTCGCACATCACGGATTCGGGACAAGACACTCCTGTCTCACCAATCTTCTCATAACTCTTGATAGTTGAACTCGAGCCATGAACGATGGATTCCCTATCCATGATTGTTACTTGGACATGTCTAAAGTTTTTGACTGTGTTAACCACAGCATACTACTACAAAAATTGGAGCAGCTCGGGGTGTGCGGCAGACTATTGGCCTGGATAAAGGAATACTTGAATGGTAGAGTTATAAGGGTTAGAGTTGATGGGGCACTATCCAGGCCAGTTAAAGTTAAAAGTGGAGTACCTCAAGGCTCAGTCTTGAGGCCAATACTCTTCCTCATGTACGCGAACGATATACCCGAAATTGTACGCAGCAAAATCATTTTATTTGCGGATGACATCAAAGTCTGGACTACCATATGTGTAACGACTAAAGTCGCTGTTTATTGCGTAGACCACCCGTTTCTTAGTTCGACAATTCAAAACAATGATTCGAGTTTACTACGGTTCTATTAACAATATTAATAGACAATAACAATTAACAAACCTCAACTGTACCGGGTTGTACAAATGATGTGAGCCAAAATGCTCAAAGTTTCCAAATGACAACAACAAATTCAGCCAATGCTGACAAGATAGACTGCCCAATGATAAATGCAAAGAAATAAAATTACCAATACAATGGTGAGCAATCGTCTCTGTTTTCTCCAAATACCACGAGCAAAATATATGGAATTTTAATGGCAGCCAAGCAATATAAATTACTTCAGTAAAACAAAACGGGGTATACAAGTGCATAAGGAAAATGTGTACACAAAAACAATGTAAGATAAAATTGTTGAGAATTAAGAAGAATTCAATTGTTCAAACAGAAAAATAAGAAGGAATTTTACACAAAATTTTCGTCATTTACACCTCCCGCCAAATTCCTTCTAAACCTGGTGTTCTGAATGAAACTAACTGATTGGTTCCGCCTCCTTACCCAACTACTCCAATCTTAACCCAAAAAACGCAAGACAAACGGCAAATGACTTTATTGAGTGGCGAGTCACACACGCCACATCGCATTGCTATCACTGGACATATGTGGCTTTTTATAGAGAAAACGTTTGCCAAACGTAGACTCACCACGTCCTCCAGCTTTGCTACTGACCCTTTAAGAAGTTCGGGCTTGCCCTATTTGCGCCACCGCGCCAACCTCCGGGCCTTCGTTTTCTTGAGATCCTTCCAGCAAACCAAATGACGGATTCGGCATTTTGTAATTCATCAAAACCAGGTTTGCCTACCGATAAGAATCTATCGGAATGATGACCAAACATAACAACAATGTAACGTTTGAAACAGACCAGCCACGCAATGGAGCGTAAAAGTCGTTTCCAACTAGAAAATCGACGAAGAATGTTGTCTATTCCTCGTTCTGAATCCTTTGACGTAATTTTACAATTAACACGCTTGAATTCAGCTTGCTCGGTGCGCTGCGGATTAACAATTTCAGGCCACGTATCAATGGTTTGTCTTAGAAAGTCGGGGCCGTTTAACCAAAATTCCAATTGAGACAACTCCATGGCACCCCGTGAGCTCAAATCAGCTGGATTATAACGGGTACCAACATGCCTCCACTGACATGGTATCGTGTGTTCGTGTATGAACGTCAAGCGATTCGCCACAAACGTTGAGAAGCGACTGGTTCGATTGGTAATATAATACAAAACAGTCATCGAATCAATCCAAAAGTTGATGTATTTAACTAGTTCACCAAAAGCGGATTTTAGTATCAAATATATACGTACCGCAAGAACCGCTGCAGACAATTCCAACCTAGGAATGGATACCGTGTTCAGAGGATTCACTCGAGATTTCGAAAACAGGAGACGAACCGACGACATGACTGAATCACTACATGAAAGTCCGTATGCAACGGCTCCATGGCCAGATTCCGAGGCATCACTGAAGACGTGTAGATTTAAGGACATCATACCTTCATTTACTTCGCAAATGCGTCGTGGAACTCGTAACTCTTTGATCGAATGCATGCTGTTGATCCAATTGTCGCAAACTAGCTGAAGATCATCACACAACCCAAAAGTTTTCTGCAACAACGTTGCAGCGATTCCTTTCCAGGCAAAATCCAAGGACTCATCAAGCCAAGTGGATCATACAACCCACTGACTACTGACAATAAACTTCGTTTCGTTGTTGGGCGTTTTGCAAGTTTTAGATCAAACGCAAATTTGTCTGTGGCTGCATCCCATTTAACACCCAGCATCCTTTCCATCGGTAGCTTATCTTGGCTAATGGCTCGTACGTTGGGTGCGCGGTCATCCGCAGGCACATCATCAAGTAAGATACGGTCATTGGCAATCCACTTTGTCAAACGAAAACCTCCCATTCGTAACAATGATGACAACCTTCTTATCAAGGACTTCGCTTCCTCCTGAGTAGGCACTGATACTAAACAATCATCAACATAAAAAATTTCGAAACATAATTTCCAATTCGTTCTTCAAATAAATGACCGAAATCCTCGACCGTTTTACGCAGTGCAAACGAAGCGCAAAATAGGGACGACGTTGCCCCAAAGGGATGAACTGTCATCCTAAATTTTTCAATGGAACCCCGCATATCATTATTGGTTCCAAAGGTTGTCACAGCCGGGGGTGGTAGTAGGAATGAGCCACCTACTATCTATAAAATGCTCCCACGTGGCGTGCGTCTCAAATAGCCTCTGACAACCAAGTCCAAATCCTGGCCTGCACGAGTGGCTTTCACAAGCCCGGCGGAACTGCTCTTACTGACAGGAGAAGGGGCGAAGGCGGGTGACTGGCGCCTTAAAACCAGTTTGCTCCGGGCAGATGGAGCTCGTCAGGTACTGGCAATCCATCTAGGGGAAGGAAACCCCTGACTCCGAACCCCCACTGCCTTGTGGGTCACCCGATTGCGGGAAAGGCTTCGGGAGAAAACCCCGAGGAAAAATCCGGAGAGAAGCCCCGGAGGTAGATAACTAGCGCACAGCGCGTTTATCTGCCAACTCCCTGCTGCCTTGTAGGTTGCACTTGGCTGTGCAAAGGCTAGAGAGGTGTACTCGAACAAACACCAAGTGGTGCTGGGGACATCACTTGTACAGTATCCCCAAGAAACTTCATGATGATGTCTCAATCCGAGACATCAATGAAGCCGGCTAATCCACCTGTGGAGCCAGCCGCACAAAAGTAAAAGTAAGTAAGTAGCATATCATTATCCTCCCACCAGAGAATTCTAAGTGCGTCTCTATCATAGTTTGGCACTTCGACTTGGAGGAACATCTCTTCGATGTCAGCAGCAACAGCATATACATGTAATCGAAAGCGCAGCAATACGTCGATCAAATTTGTTGTCAGATTTGGTCCTTGAAATAGTACATCATTCAACGACACACCATTGTGTTTAGCCGCACAATCAAAAACTACTCTCAGCTTTTCCGGTTTCTTAGGATTGAAAACCGGATGGTGATGCAAATACCAAACAGTATTCTCCGTGGCATTATTCAGAACGAGTTCCATATAACCAACCTCCAAATGATGTGCCATAACCTTGCTTTAACGCTTGAACAAAACACTATCGCGTTCAAATCGACGCCGCAAGTAGCTTAAGCGCCTTTCCGCTGACAAATAATGTGTGGTCAGTTTGCTTCTATCGGGCTTCCAAGGTAGCGGTACCTGAAAGTGACCGTCGAAAATTTTTGATCCTTTTACGAGTGACAATGAATCTTCGTCATCGCGCGATCGTTCATTTCCTTCAGCGGATATGTCTGCAAATTCTGCATTGTACAGACGGTTGACACATTCATCAATGGACCCTTGCTCCAAGGAAGAATTCAAACACAAACTAAACTGTGGAATCTTCTTCCAAAATATATAAGACTCAGTTCCTCTTTAAATGAATTCAAATCACATCTAGCTTTATTTCTTACCGTTGATAAAATTCGTAATCTTCTTAATTTAAATGTTCTACCTGATGATTTATATAATAATGGCATTCCTGGTTATTGATATTAAATAAAAGTTCATATCGTTCGAAACAACATTCTCTCGCTTCTGAGTTTTATTCTCCACAGCAAAATTCTCAATCCTCACTAAAATGAAACTGGCCCCCAGACCTCAAACTAGTGGAATAAACCACCTTCGCCTAACGGACAAGAAAACGGCTCATGGTCAGGAAAGATCAATCTATTTACAACAATCAAAATGAAAACGTTTGGAACATCAACAATAGAGATTCTTCGCACGTCTTTGATGGACCTTATCCATTGATCATCAGTGTTGCCGAAAACATTCTAGACTTCTCATTGCAATAGCTGTGTTTTTGTAATATATCTGATCACGTACCGATTACCTGGAAACAATTTTAAAAACCGTTACCTTTATATTTATTGAACGTTAAATTCAGCTGAAACAAATGACCTTGAACAAATTGTTTTTGCAAATGTACATCCTATAATCTGATTGTACAGAGCTTTTGGAAATTATTGATCATGCTTAACATGCCTTGGACTCCCAAGAATCCACCCCAACAGCGTTTTGGTTGCAAAAAAATTCGTAATTCAAGGTCGCGGGCTGCTCGAATTTGGTACGTGATCCCAATTCTTTGATTACACTTGCTCTCCTTATATTCAACGTATTCTCGTTACATATTTTAACTTAATTTCATTGAAATAATATCTGCTTAATCCATTAAATATTTCCGGTGAAAGCATGCACTCGAAAACCCTATTATCTTCTCGAATTAAGCTACGTAAATTATCTAAGCCTAGTAATTGTATTGTCAGATTAGACAGTGACACTTCAATTATTCTGAATAACCTAAAAAAAATTAGAATCAGAGTTGTCAGAACTTAAAAACGAACTAGCAATATGCAAATCAAACTATAGTTCTCTAAAACCGCTCTTATCTCTCATGAACTCTGATATTGGTATGGACCACGATATATTGATTCAAGCAAATAAATGTATAGAAACCATGAGCACTGAAATATATCAAAGAGAAGCTCGCTCAAAAAATGTTATCATCTTTTATATTGCAGATAACTACCCTTTAAACGATTTAGGAAAATGTATATTCTCGACATATGGCATCCCTACTGTATGTTTCACTATAGTTCGAC
>JACCGJ010013760.1:0-32345 GCA_013407085.1 Atriophallophorus winterbourni | reverse complement strand
CGCTTCCTCCTGAGTAGGCACTGATACTAAACAATCATCAACATAAAAAATTTCGAAACATAATTTCCAATTCGTTCTTCAAATAAATGACCGAAATCCTCGACCGTTTTACGCAGTGCAAACGAAGCGCAAAATAGGGACGACGTTGCCCCAAAGGGATGAACTGTCATCCTAAATTTTTCAATGGAACCCCGCATATCATTATTGGTTCCAAAGGTTGTCACAGCCGGGGGTGGTAGTAGGAATGAGCCACCTACTATCTATAAAATGCTCCCACGTGGCGTGCGTCTCAAATAGCCTCTGACAATCAAGTCCAACTCCTGGCCTGCACGAGTGGCTTTCACAAGACCGGCGGAACTGCTCTTACTGACAGGAGAAGGGGCGAAGGCGTGTAACTGGCGCCTTAAAACCAGTTTGCTCCGGGCAGATGGAGCTCGTCAGCTACTGGCATCCATCTAGGGGAATGAAAACCCTGACCCCAAACCCCCACTGCCTTGTGGGTCACCCGATTGCGGGAAAGGCTTCGGGAGAAAACCCCGAGGGAAAATCCGGAGAGAAGCCCCGTAGGTAGATAACTAGCGCACAGCGCGTTTATCTGCCAACTCCCTGCTGCCTTGTAGGTTGCACTTGGCTGTGCAAAGGCTAGAGAGGTGTACTCGAACAAACACCAAGTGGTGCTGGGGACATCACTTGTACAGTATCCCCAAGAAACTTCATGATGATGTCTCAATCCGAGACATCAATGAAGCCGGCTAATCCACCTGTGGAGCCAGCCGCACAAAAGTAAAAGTAAGTAAGTAGCATATCATTATCCTCCCACCAGAGAATTCTAAGTGCGTCTCTATCATAGTTTGGCACTTCGACTTGGAGGAACATCTCTTCGATGTCAGCAGCAACAGCATATACATGTAATCGAAAGCGCAGCAATACGTCGATCAAATTTGTTGTCAGATTTGGTCCTTGAAATAGTACATCATTCAACGACACACCATTGTGTTTAGCCGCACAATCAAAAACTACTCTCAGCTTTTCCGGTTTCTTAGGATTGAAAACCGGATGGTGATGCAAATACCAAACAGTATTCTCCGTGGCATTATTCAGAACGAGTTCCATATAACCAACCTCCAAATGATGTGCCATAACCTTGCTTTAACGCTTGAACAAAACACTATCGCGTTCAAATCGACGCCGCAAGTAGCTTAAGCGCCTTTCCGCTGACAAATAATGTGTGGTCAGTTTGCTTCTATCGGGCTTCCAAGGTAGCGGTACCTGAAAGTGACCGTCGAAAATTTTTGATCCTTTTACGAGTGACAATGAATCTTCGTCATCGCGCGATCGTTCATTTCCTTCAGCGGATATGTCTGCAAATTCTGCATTGTACAGACGGTTGACACATTCATCAATGGACCCTTGCTCCAAGGAAGAATTCAAACACAAACTAAACTGTGGAATCTTCTTCCAAAATATATAAGACTCAGTTCCTCTTTAAATGAATTCAAATCACATCTAGCTTTATTTCTTACCGTTGATAAAATTCGTAATCTTCTTAATTTAAATGTTCTACCTGATGATTTATATAATAATGGCATTCCTGGTTATTGATATTAAATAAACGTTCATAACGTTTGAAACAACATCCTCTCGCTTTTGAGTTTTTTTCTCCACAGCAAAATTCTCAATCCGCACTAAAATGAAACTGGCCCCCAGACCTCAAACTAGTGGAATAAACCACCTTCGCCTAACGGACAAGAAAACGGCTCATGGTCAGGAAAGATCAATCTATTTACAACAATCAAAATGAAAACGATTGGAACATCAACAATAGAGATTCTTCGCGCGTCTTTGATGGACCTTATCCATTGATCATCAGTGTTGCCGAAAACATTCTAGACTTCTCATTGCAATAGCTGTGTTTTTGTGATATATCTGATCACGTACCGATTACCTGGAAACAATTTTAGAAACCGTTACCTTTATATTTATTGAACGTTAAATTTAGCTGAAACAAATGACCTTGAACAAATTGTTTTTGCAAATGTACATCCTATAATCTGATTGTACAGAGCTTTTGGAAATTATTGATCATGCTTAACATGCCTTGGACTCCCAAGAATCCACCCCAACAGCGTTTTGGTTGCAAAAAAATTCGTAATTCAAGGTCGCGGGCTGCTCGAATTTGGTACGTGATCCCAATTCTTTGATTACACTTGCTCTCCTTATATTCAACGTATTCTCGTTACATATTTTAACTTAATTTCATTGAAATAATATCTGCTTAATCCATTAAATATTTCCGGTGAAAGCATGCACTCGAAAACCCTATTATCTTCTCGAATTAAGCTACGTAAATTATCTAAGCCTAGTAATTGTACTGTCAGATTAGACAGTGACAATTCAATTATTCTGAATAAACTGAAAAAAATTAGAATCAGAGTTGTCAGAACTTAAAAACGAACTAGCAATATGCAAATCGAACTATAGTTCTCTAAAACCGCTCTTATATCTCATGAACTCTGATATTGGTATAGACCACGATATATTGATTCAAGCAAATGAATTTATAGAAACCATGAGCACTGAAATATATCAAAGAGAAGCTCGCTCAAAAAATGTTATCATCTTTAATATTGCAGATAACTACCCTTTAAACGATTTAGGAAAATGTATATTCTCGACATATGGCATCCCTACTGAATGTTTCACTATAGTTCGACTCCGTAAAAATACAATTATACAACGGACTCCTATTTTAATAAAATTTTCAGATAAGAGTCTTGCGTTGTATTTACTTGATAATAAAAACCTTTTGAAAAGTATTCCTAGGTTCTCGGGTGTGGTCTTAAAACCGGACTTAACACCCATGCAACGAAAATTTAACTATAAAAAACGTAAAGTTATCAGCTTCAATATTAGTAACAATACCTCAGATACCAATAAACAAATGCAATGTGAATCTGTAAAAGAAATTAACTCTAATAGTTTCCAAAGTTCGACATCCGCACCTGATAAACAAGGTGTGAGTGTAACTCGAGATCTGCATCTACGCCCGCAGCGTTTACCTAAACTAAGAAGAACACGACCCCTCTTACCAAACCCTCATACTTACAGAGAAGCACTAATCAGACCACTTCACCGACAACGTATGCAGACAACTAATTATATAAGTGGTTCACCCAGTCTCGATAACCGTATTAACACATCTCGTTTCTTAATGAATAACCCCCTATCATATAAGCAACACTATCACCATTCATCACCTCCTCCTACACCTTTTTGTAATATTCAACCTTATTATAATTCATCTACTATTACACAGTATCCCTCTTATTATATTAATTATACTCCCCAAACTTTATTTTACAATCCTTATGTTTCTCGCTCCAATTATGAACCATACTTTAACACTAATACCACTTTTTTCAAAAATACATAAATTAAATTTTAAGCATAGTAAACTTTCTAATGCACTCACCCCAAATCATTCAACTTCCGATCTTTGTATTGTTCGTTTTCTGGTCATAAATGCTAGATCAATTATACCTAAAATCCATATACTAAAATCTTACCTATCTTCTAAACCTGTAGATATTATTCTTATAACTGAATCCTGGACCCGTGATGATCAATCTGACTCTAAACTCATGATACCTAACTACCAGGTATTTAGGAGAAATCGCACTCTGAAACGAGGTGGTGGTTGCCTTATTTATGTGCATTCAAGATTTAAAGCTAATAGTATAACATCCTCGAATTTAACAGAACTTGAAGATTCACTATGGATAGAACTACCTACACTAGATCTTTTAATAGGCTGCATCTACTACCCACCAGGCTCAACTTCATATAATCTGAATACATTAACTCAAGCTTTCATTGAAACGTCTTTACATCATGCACGTTATAAACTTATAGCCGGTGATTTTAACATGCCTAATTTAAACTGGCACGAACGAAGTAAAGTTAGCTCTCATACAAATTTTATGAAAACGCTTGACTTACTAGGTTACAAACAATTTATTGATAGACCAACTAGAAAGGAAAACATTCTTGACTTCGTCTTTACTCTAAATATAGATCCAAACAACTTACTAATATTGCCTTCCCCTTTAATGGGGACCATAAAATATTATCCTTCCACCTATCATGCACTTGCAAAGCTACCAATGAGGTCAAGACTCTTCACCGTTTCATCGATTGGAAGTTACTTTCAACACTTATAAGGATTGAAGATTGGTCTCAATTCTTTCTTTCACATGATTTTCCAACTATATCCTCGACTTTCCATTCGAAAAGTATAAGTTTAATCGATAAAGCTAGCAGTTCTAGAAAACGCATAAAACAAACTAGGCTCGAGAAAATGGAAAAGAAAATGAAAAAGTGGTCTACAGTTGCAATTAACAATAATGACATCTTTGCTCGTTTACGTTCCTATGAACTATTGAGTGACCACAAACTCATTCTAGACCACACATTGATTGCATCAGAAAATAGAGCACTGAACAGTTGTGATAAACTAAAATCACTCAGTAGGTTATTTAAATCACGATCCGTAAGCTCAACCAGCAAAGTAGATTTTATTATTCAGGATCGAACTTATAATTCGGCAGAAATAAGAATTACAGACCCTATTACAATCTGCGAAGAATTTCTTAAATATTTTAATACTACTTACAATACTTCCATCTATGAAGATATGACTAGAACATTTCGATCACCTAGTGTATTAAACACTATATGCATACATCTGAAAGACATTCATGAAGTCTGCAAGCAAACTACGTTCAGTCTCAAGCCAGACATAACAGGCATTCCACCCGCAATTTGCAGAATGGGTGGTGACGATTTCAAACTTCTTCTACTGAACTTATTTAACACATCAATCGAATCTGGAATCTTCCCTATAGAATGGAAACACTCTGTCATTACACCCAGACATAAATCTGGCTCGAAGCACACGGTATCAAATTATCGCCCAATTAACCACACATCAATACTATCTAGATTACTTGAAAAAATAATAAAAAAAGCTATCCATTGCATTACATGTCAGCTTGAATACCACGACTATATTACTACATCGATAGAGGAAGGTTCGGCAGTTGTAGTTGTCTTCCTAGACATAACTAAAGCATTTGATACTGTTCCTCATAAGATATTATTATCGAAACTTGAATCATATGGCATCGGTGGTAATCTTCTTTCCTGGTTAACTTCTTTTCTTACTGATCGCACTTACTCTGTTGAAGTTAACGGCCGTAGATCACGCAGCCTACCTATTCGCAGTGGGGTGATTCAAGGTAGCGTATTAGGCCCCTTACTATTTCTTATATATATAAATGACATACATAACGTCATTTCGCATAGCAAACTGTTCTTATTCGCTGATGACATGAAAGTTGTCATCACTTTCCCAGCTAATCAAGCACACACTTATATAGCTCGACTAAACAATGATTTAGCTGCACTTGCAGATTGGGCCAAAAATAATGGTCTAACGTTCTCAACAGCAAAATCTAATTTTATGCCTATAAGATGCACGATACAAAATAACTCAATCCTTCTAAACAATAACGCAATTCAAATGATTGATAGCACGCGTGATTTAGGATTCCGATATTCATCATCACTCACTTTCAACGAACAGATACGCCACCTTATTACTAAAGCCAGACAAAGTATGAATACTATACACAGATCTATAATTCAGCCTCATTGTAAACTAGCAATGTATAAATTATTCACCATTCCTATCTTTGACTATTGTAACATAATATATACTAATATAAATAAAACCGATAGCATAGTTTTAGAAAAGATACAACGTTCTTTTTCAAAATCAATAATCGGTTATACCACCAAACTATCCTATAGAGAAAGATGTATACAACTGAAACTCGATCCTCTATGGTTTCGCAGACATAAGCATAACCTCATCTTATTCTTTAAAATACTGTCAACGGATAATATGGAAATACGTTCGAATATTCATATACGGCATGATTCTAAATATAGCTTGAGAAACAGTGAAAAAACTATTAAGTTACCAAGGTTTCGTACTAAAGTAAGGAACAGTTTCTTCTTGACTAAATATGCTGAACTGTGGAATCTTCTTCCAGAATATATAAGACTCAGTTCCTCTTTGAATGAAATCAAATCACATCTAGCTTCATTTCTTACCGTTGATAAAATTCGCAATCTACTTAATTTAAATGTTCTACCTGATGATTTATATAATAATGGCATTCCTGGTTATTGATATTAAATAACCGTTCATATCGTTCGAAACAACATTCTCTCGCCTCTGAGTTTTTTCTCCACAGCAAAATTCTCAATCCGCACCAAAATGAAACTGGCCCTCAGACCTTAAACTAGTGGAATAAACTACCTTCGCCTAGCGGACAAGAAAACGGCTCATGGTCAGGAAAGATCAATCTATTTACAACAATCAAAATGAAAACGTTTGGAACATCAAAAATAGAGATTTTTCGCGCATCTTTGATGGACTTCATCCATTGATCATCAGTATTGCCGGAAACACTCTAGACTTTTCCTTGCAATAGATGTGTTTTCGTAATATATCGGATCACGTACCGATTACCTGGAAACAACTTTAAATACCGTTACCTTTATATTTATTGAACGTTAAATTCCGCTGAAACAAATGACCTTGAAGAAAATTATTTTGCAAATGTACATCCTATAATCTGATTGTACAAAGCTTTTGGAAATTATTGATCATGTTTAACATGCCTTGGATTTCCAAGAATAAAATTTATTTATCAAGCTTGGACAACCAGGTCTTAAAAAGCGCCATAACTCCGGGGTGTAACAGCTACAAGAAGATAGAGGTCAGTCCAATTATTCCATTTGATACACACATTAGCATACAGAAATGAAGAGCTGGTTAAGCCTGCTTCTGAAACTAATTCTTTTAAGCCTTTGGTAGAAGCACCTGAGGGAGCTGCACGTTTTTTTGTGCTACCTAGAGCAGGAGTATAACGTTCCGCAGCCATATGCATAATTGCTACTTCCCATTTTCTGAGGAAGTGAATAATTTTTCGGGTATAGTAACATAAAACAATATCGGATTCATCAAACTTGTATTTTATGGAATTTGGAGATCACCAGTTTGCAATTTTATTAAGGTATTTCTTTATTTTATCAAATGTTCTTTGATTTGATTTAGAAATGAACTAAGTGTTATATACTGTGGAAAGAGATTCAATACCCGATAATATTTAGTTGAGTGAAATTGCTAAACACTCTAGTGCGAAAATCTTGGTGATATAACAGTTTTCTCTGTTTTTCATTGATATGCTTTAATTCTTATCTTATATGAAGGGTCGAACTTATTTCTATATCATTCGATGACAGTATTCTAAAGAGCAAAATGAAATAATGTTTGATTATGCGTAAATATAACGAATCGAGGTTAATATATGTAACAGTGTTTATCCATCTGGCCCATGTTTGAACGCACCTGATGAAGCTGCAAAGACTAGTTCTTTTTAGAGACGGTTTCAAGTTTTTACTACACCGATGCTAAAGAAGCGCGTTCTGTATTCCAGCCTGAATTGCCGGTTACTTATATTCAGATTGTTATTTTGTATGCCAACTAGAAAAGAAAATCGTAAGAAGTCATAAAATTGTAGACAGTTTATTTACTTGACAATTTTAAAGGTTTCTATAGGTTCAGCCTTGGGCTGTCTCCTTCTAACGGAAAAAAACCCTAATGCTAAAAGACGATTTCCATAGTTGATGCATGCCAACCTTTCAAATCTGGATGACATGGGCTGATATGAGTTATCAGAAAGTAAGATGAAACTCACAAATAGTCATAATAATAAAATTAATATATTCTTAGACAAACAAGGTATGCAATACATGATCAGGTTAAAAAATTTGCTTTGTGTGTTTCTAATATAAATAATTCGAATTCAGAAATCTATCAGACTTGATACAGCTAAAAGCTTTCAAAAGAGGTTAATATCAAGAAGTAAACCGGTATTATACGATAAAAAGTCTACAAACAACCGATGCAACAACGTTAACACTGGAAATTTGCATGGATTTTGTTGGGTATTATTCATAAGTTATATTCAATATAAACCAATACGAAACTCAATATACAATTCTGCAGATAAACCCACAGTGCTAGCAGTGTTCTTTGCATCTTATAACTTGGTGTAGGCAGGTTAAGTTGTATTAATTTCATAGGAGATTGTGTCAATTGATTTCTAGTTGGTTTGACATCTACGGGATATTCCGGGCTTCATGGTCTCTGTTTCATTAGAAGACAGAAGACTTCAAGAAGAATGTATAACATGACCCTTCTTGTGGCCAGAACGCCTTTTCCTTGAAGTTAGGTAAGGTAATATAAGCTAATGTAACATAATTAGACCTCCAAAATTTGTTTTCAGAAGATTTTCGTTTCAAAATAAACAAAAATCAAAACATTTGTCATTAAATTTGAAACAAATTTGGTTTAGATCGATTTTCAAGAAAATGCAATAATCGTATAACCGAGGTAAGCGAACCACGTGCTCTTCAGATTTGCAACTCCATTTCATCAATCAAGTGTACGGTGTTCCTCTGTAAAGACCAAAAATACAAAATGTTTGTTTATCCATTTTTACGAGCGTACATTTTAATGTTTTGCACTTGTAAACTTCGCCGGAAGGAGAATACAATGTTCACAAAAAACATACCCACTTTTCAAACTTATTCCTTTGAACCATATGCAATTTGGCGGCTTTTATGAAATATGCATGGCAGAATTGGTGTATCCAAGAATATACATTTGAAGTAATGTGTTCAGCAGTAATTCAAACATAACCATGTTTTATAATAATACATCTTAAAGGCTACGCACAAAGACGAATCAGTTCTTTTATTGCATGGTGCTTATATTTTCAACATAAATCATAAATATTTTATTCTTGGAATTCCAAGGCATGCTAAGCATGATCGATAATTATCAAAGTTGTTTGTATACATCAAGCATAAAAATGGACAATAATTATTAACATTTTCAAGGTCATACGTGCTGATAATTTTTCGTTCGTTAAAATGGTCCAGGTAAATGATAATCAATCAGTTTTACAGAAATTCAATATATGAGCAGTTATTGTATGAAAAGAAAATCGGGTGAGGGGAAAAATGATACGAAGAATATTGAAGAACGATGGACCGGAACATCGAAGATGCGAGGAATCTCGAAGAGAGAGAATCTTCAAAAATGTTTAGTTGGAACTCATTATTATTGTCGAATATATGTTCTGAATAGAGAGTGTCATTTCGTGGGTATTCGTAGAAGATTTGGCGTCCCAGTTTTGAGTCGTTTGTGAACCGGAATTTTTCATATGGATGTAAAGAGGTAATCTGGAAAATAAATACTAAGGGACGGAGTAACTGTTCACTATGAAAGTTGAAAAACTGATATCACTGTTAATATCCAGCAATGCCATGATTGTATAGTTCATCTAATGATCATTGATCATTGATCATTGATCATTGATCATGTTTAACATGCCTTGGATTTCCAAGAATAAAATTTATTTATTTATTTATCTAGGTTGAGAAGTTTCATTAATTTTTCAACTGTGAGAAATGAATTCAGATGTGATTTAAAATCACATAGTGAAGTACAAAGTCTAATTTTTTCGGAAGAATATTCCAGAGTTTAGCGTATTTATTATTGAATTATTTGGGCCCCATCATAACTTGTATAGGCAGACGGAATTTCGTTACCATGCATGAACATTCGCCTATATTTGTGGTATCGTATGTAACTGGAATTAAGCAAACCAAAACAGTGAAATATGGATGATCAGCGACACCTTGAATCGAAATTTCAGATTGATGAAAATACGTTTCCGAATAGGAGAAACTGTGTCTGGTAAGAGTGATATTGTAATTGAATATATTTGGATTTATACATTGATACATTCTGGATCGGTATTAGTGGCACAACAGTAATCATAATTTTGACAAAATACGATATATGTCTAATTTTACCATATTCATAATAATAAGCATTACAAAATTGACGAGAAAAATGAGAATAGAACATGTCGCACGATGCACATTCTACGAACATATGATTGTCCAAAATGGAATAGTTTTTGTTGAATTTGGTATGTATGCATGTATTTGTTATCTTAAGCAGCTTAGCACAGCGACTACCATCTTTTCATGTTACTCATTCACTCTGTTGAAGTCAATGGCCACAAATCTCGCAACGTGCCTATTCCAATTGGGGTAATTTAATGTAGCATATTAGACACCTTACTGTTTCGTTTGTAAGTAGATGACATGTATAATATCATTTCTCATACAAACTCGTCTAATTTGCTGGTTATATGAAATTCCGTAGCATTTTCCCAGCTAATCAAGCACAAAATTTATATAGCTAGAGTGAATAATGATTTAGCTGCACTTGCAGTCTGGGCGACAAATAACGATCTTACATTCTCAACAGCGAAATCGAATTTCATGCCTTCAAGATGCAATTTATTTCTCCTTAACAACAACACTATTTAAAATATACACGGCATGCGTGACTAAGATTTCGTTCAAAAATCACTTTCAATGAACACATATCTTCTTACTAAAGACGAGCAAAATATGAACATGATGCGCAGATTTATAATTCAGCCACACTATAAAATGGAAATAGAAATTTACCATCCCTCTTCTAGACTATTGTAACATAATATATAGCAATACAAGTAAATCAGTGGATATAGCTACAATAGACGAACGAAAGTATTATTGTTTCCCTTTGCAATGCATATACCTATCTTGAACAAATTGCGCTGCCTGTAGATTCATTGTTATTAAATCTGGGCCATCTATTCTCGGTCTGAGAGCAATGCAAGCACTAAAAATCAGTCATTCTTTTCTGACATCGACTGAAGACACTTCAGAGTTAAAAAATCTCATGATTAAATGCTCTCAAGCAACTGGTGGAATGCGAATTCCTCCTATTTCTCTTGAAGTAGAAGGAAACCCTGTGTTTCTCAAACGCCGCCTTATTCCATATGGACTCCGAGAACCTGTCGAAAAAGCTTTGAAAGATTTATGTTCTAAAGGTATCATTGAAAAGGTCGAGTCCTCTGCTTGGGGCACACCTATTGTCACATCGTTGAAGTCTGATGGGAGGACCCCAAGGATTTGCGGTGACTATCGTCTAACATTAAATACTAGATTGTTGAAGCAAACATGCACGACAGTTGAACCCGAAGATATTTTGAATAAATTGACTGGATCCAAATTTTTCTCAAAGATTGATTTAAAAGATGCTTACCTACAAATACCATTGACTGATCAGTCTTCAATGTTAACTACCATCAATACACCGTTTGGTCTATTTCGGTACAAATTCTTACCTTTTGGTTTGTGCAATTCTCCTGCCATGTTTCAACAAGTCATGAACGATATTACTCGCGATATGGTTGGAGTTGAAGTATATCAGGATGATGTTATCGTGCATGCGTCAACACGATTTCTTCATGATGAACGTTTACTGGAATTGTTTCGTAGATTCACCTCTAAAAATGTTGCTGTTAATCCGAAAAAGTGTTTGTTTTCTGTTTCGAATTTTGAATGCCTTGGATACATTGTTGATGGTAATGGTTATAAACCAGATCCCAATCGTTTACTCCCACTGACCAATGCTGAGTCCCCAAAGAACATGACACAATTGAGATCTTTTATCGGTGCATTGCAATACTATTCGAGGTTCATTCCAAATTTCAGTGTAAAAGCTTCACCATTATTTTCACTTCAATCAAAAGAAACTTTTGTGTGGACTGATGAACATGAACATTGTTTACGTAGCATATTATCCTTTCTAAAGTCTGATGCAGTTCTTCGTCCATTTAGTCCCAAAATTCATTCCTTTGTAATACTTGATGCATCCCCCGACGGTATTGGTGCTGTTCTCGAGCAAAATGGACATCCAGTAATTTGCGTTTCTCGCAGGCTAACCGCTGCTGAAAAAGGTTATGCTCAAACACACCGTGAAGCTTTAGCTGTCTATTGGGCTATTCAACGTTTGCACAAATTCCTGTTTGGTCATCGTTTCACCATTGTTACAGACCATGAAGCCTTAAAATTCATATACGATCATGGTAAATCTATTTCGAAAAGTACTGCCGCAATGGTTCAACGATGGAGCATAGCACTCAGTGCTTATGATTATTCAATTGAACATCGAAGTGCTAAACACATTCAACATGTAGATTACCTGTCACGCCAGTCACTACCAGATTCGAAACCTGATGATACTTTTGATTCTCTTTTGGTGCAACCACTTCCCGTCAGTCAACATTTGTTAATTCGTGAAACGAAACGTTTCTTTTCTGCTATTTTTACTGCTTTGAAGAAAGGATGGAATTCACATATTCGGAGGACATTTCCATCATATTTTACTAGACGAGATGAACTCTCAATGACCCCTGATGGTTTATTATGCCTGAATGATAGAATTATTATTCCTCCCACTTTGCGTAAAGCTGTACTGAATGATTTGCATTCTGGACATCTTGGAATAGAAAAAATGAAGTCTTTAGCCAGAAGTCTATGCTGGTGGCCTGAAATAGATGCAGACATACGCAGAACTGCTATTTCTTGCGAAGCTTGTCATCATGAGGTCTTCCGACAACCATCCAAATGGACACCATGGCAATTGGCATGTGAAGCTTGGCAGCGCATTCATGTTGATTACTGTGGACCATTTTTAAACAAGTACTACGCAATGGTCGTGATTGATTCTTATTCAAAATGGCCTGAAGTTTTTCGGACACAGAAACGAAACTCTAGTTTTACTATGCTTGCACTGCGGAAAGTATTCAGTCGCAAAGGAGTTCCTATTGCTGTATTTAGTGATAATGGCAGCCATTTTTCTGATGCATGCGTTACACAATGGTTACATTATCTAGGTTGTCGACACCTATTCACTGCACCTCGTCATCCACAATCAAATGGATTGGCTGAAAATTTCGTTGGTAATTTAAAGCAAGCAATCAATTCTTGTGCACCTACTACATTTGAGGAACTTGATCGATTTGTTGACAATTTCTTATTGCAATATCGGAATTGTACTCACGCAACTACCGGGCAAACTCCAGCTGTGTTAAGCAAAGCAAGATCCATGAGATCAAATCTGCTGGGCCTGGGATCAGATGAAGTTTCATTTCATCGTGGTAATGAATTCCGACCGAGTTCTGGTATCGTCCTTGGCAATATCGGTAAATGCATGGTAAAAATAATGGACCTTGATGATGGCTCAATGCATCGCCGTCATGTGGATCAAATTGCCTACAGAGATACAGATACATCTGAAGATACTGAACCGGAGAGACTGTTAAGAAGATCAGAACGTTTGTTGAACAAGCCGTACCGGGATTATAAAAACCCAGGATCATTTTCGGACTGCGGTGGTTGTGGTGATTGTTCGATTAACGATCAATAATACTCAATCATTGATCATCATTCATTCAACAATAATCAATAATACTGTTATTCAAGTTCTGATTGTCATTCATTCATTCTGGTTGTTATGAGATACATACTGTGATTTGAGTGAGCGCGGTTGTTCTCACTTACATTCTTGGGCTGATTATTCAATTCAATACAATACAATTCATTACAATTCTTCACGTGAATGTAAATAGGTAACCTAGAATATAAACACTAAGGGGTCGAGTGAATGTTCATTATGAAGTTAAAAACTGATATCACTGTTATTATCCAGTAATGCCATGATTGTATAGTTCATCAAACAAGACATCTAGTTTGAGAAATTACATTAATTTTTCAACAGTGAGGAATGAATTCAGTTGTGATTTAAAATCATATAGTGAGGCACAAAGTCTTATGTTTTTCGGAAGAATATTCTAGAATTTAGCGTATTTATTTAGGTGAAATTCAATTTTTACTTCCGTACTGAATATAGGTAATATCATTAGGTTATCTTGATTTCTAAAATTATATCTAAAACCTTCTCGGAAGCGAATAGATGAATTTATATCTATATTATCAGAAGATATTATTCTAAAAAAGTATTAGGTTGTGTCTAATTCTGCGAAACCATAGTGGTTCCAGCTTGAGCTGCTTACATCTTTCTCTATATGATTGATTGGTTGATTGAATCGGTGAAAGTGCGTCGTACTTTTTCCAAAACGATGCTATCGGTTTTGTTCATACTGCCACGTGTTGTATTACAGTAATCAGAGAAGGGTTTTGTGAAAAGTTTATAAAGTTCTAACTTTCAGTTTGAGACAGTAAAGAACTTATGAATCAAATTAACACTCTGCTTTGTCTTTGAGATCACGTGATCTATTTTCTCGTTGAATGTTTGCGACGCTGAATATTTGAACCCAAAATCACGTGTGCAATCGATAATTTGAATGGGATTACTATTAAGAAGGATTGAGTTATCAGGAATTGTACATCTTAAAGGCATGAACTTAGATTTTTCTCCAGAGAATGAGAGACCATCAATTTTACCTCATTTGGATAATGCATCCAAATCTTTGTTTAGCCTGGCAATGTAAGTTTGTGTTTCAGAAGATGGGAAAGAAATTACTACTTTCATGTCGTCTTCGAACAAAAATAGTTTACTATGAGAGACGACTGTATGTTAATCATTTATGTGCAGGAGAAAAACACTGCCTTGTATCACGCGATTTGGAATCGGCAAGGTGCGCGATCTGTGACTATTAGCCTCAACAAAGTATGTGCGATCTCTAAGAAAAGAAGTGAGCCAAGAATGAAGATTTCCACGTTGACCATATGAACTTAGCTTAGATAGTAATAGGTTATGCGGTACTGTGTCAAAAGCTTCAGTTATATCAAGGAAGACAACTATCACTGCTAAGCCATTTTCAATTAAACTTGTGATGCAGTCTAGGTATTCAAGCTGGCAAGTAATGCAGGATCTTTTGTTAGGGAATCCGTGTTGTGCCTTAGAAAAGCAACTAGGTGTCAGGTATTCTAGTATAGTTATCTTTACAATTTTTTCAAATAATCTTCATAAGAGAACTCTATGGTTTATCAGTCGGTAGTTAGTTACTAAGTGTTTCGAGCCAGATTTGCATCTAGGTATACCAACTGAGTGTTTCTATTTTGCCGGAAAGGTACCAGATTCGATAGATGCGTTGAATAGGTTAAGCAAGAGAAGTTAAAAGTCTTTCCCACCAATTTTGCACATGGCTGGAGGTATGCCTTCTGTGTGAGGTTTAAGACTGTCAGTTGATTGCTGATATAATTTACTTATGTCACTCAGGTTTATACTCAAAGTATTCAGTTTATTAGGCGAAAGAAGATCACTGGTTGTGTAAACATAGTTCGAATTGTTGTAGGTAGAGCTAAAGTACAGAAGGAATTCTTCACAGATAGCATTAGGTGAATTATTAATTGTTTTAACTGCGGATAAATTACAATATTTGATAATGAAATCTATGTTGCTGAGTGAGTTGGATGATCTTAACTTGAAAAGTTTACTTTGTGATTTCGGCTTATCCTGACTTATGAGATCTTTGTTTTCGTCGGCTCTAAACGTTTTATATAAAGCATATCTCTGACTTCTTGATAGTTCATAAGAACGAAGAAGAGCGAAAATGTCATGTGTTTTTTACAGCAACAGAATGTAGTTTCGTCATTTTATTTTTTTATTTTCTGGGCTTTCGTTAATTTGGTGTGCCTAATGAGCTTATATGATGCCTTCATAAGTAACCCTTTCAATTGTGAATGAAATGTAGAAGAGACCGTTGTGAAATCACAAGAGAGGAATAATTGCCTCCAGTCTTTTGTTCTTATAAATTCTGACAGTAGATTCCAGTTAATGTAGTTATGGGTATGCCTCTTATCAGATGGCTGCGAAGAATTGACAGAAGCTATGGCGCATAATATTTGGAATGATAATATTTTATGGTCACCGTTAAATAAAGATGGAATTATCTTCAGGTTAGCTGGAATAAGGTTCGGAATGAAGACTAGGTTTAAAATATTGTCATTTCTTATAGGTTGGTCAATAAATTGCTTATATCCTAGTAAGTCAATCGTTCC
The DNA here is from genome assembly GCA_013407085.1 of Atriophallophorus winterbourni. Lineage (NCBI taxonomy): Eukaryota > Metazoa > Platyhelminthes > Trematoda > Plagiorchiida > Microphallidae > Atriophallophorus > Atriophallophorus winterbourni. The sequence continues at coordinate 16,271 of JACCGJ010013760.1, read as the reverse complement.
GGTGAAAGGTGTATAGCAGCTGTGATGTGCAGGATCGTGCCAGTTTAATTTTGGCATGTTGAAGTCACCAGCAATGAGTTTATATTTCGTGTGGGGTAGAGATGCTTCTATAAACGCACTAATTAAGGAATCCATTCTAGAGATGGTTAAAGACGGCGGATAATAAATACAACCTATTAAGAGATCTAAGGATAATAATACAATCCATGTTTAGTCTTCTAGCTGCAGCGGATTCTGAATTAACGATTTATGTACAAAGGGTTATTACCAAACAATTTAGGGTTGCTTTTAAAGTGTCAAGCTGAACTTACGGTCAGCTTTCGGCTTTTGGTCAGACAAATTTACCCGTGATCAGATTAACGTTAGCAGATATGCCACGACAGAAAAGAATGTGTATGGTATGCAATATGTGCCATCTGAAGACAAACGAAATAAGTAGTCAGGGGCGCATTGCGATACGACGAAATGGATATCGCTTCAGCCATCAAGCAAGTTAAAAGGTGTTATTTCGATAGAAGAGGAGTCCCTGAACTTTGCAATGTAGGTACCGATAGCTTGCACCGCAGCGATTTTGTTGAAGTCAAGACAACCTTATAAAACCCATTGTAGACAACGCGCCAACGTTATAATTTTAGGCACCCGAGAAATGTCTTATGCCAGTCGTGAATGGACTGACAATATCTAGGCTTACCATCTCCCTAAAAGAGTTTCAATCCGCAGATCTTATCATCGATTGAATGAGGGGCATACATTAAGTAAAACGGTAAACAGTTCCTCGTCATGATTGGGACGGAATAGTTAAACCCCAATAAATGATGATAAATCAGAATATAAACATACGTGACTCACATGATGTCCCGATACAAAATGTTAGGACGGCACCCGCCTAACGAATAAAACAAACCGGATTACCTGATCGTCCGAAGTCTCAACGGAGAGAAATTGCTATTGGGTAAACTATGTTTTACCTTGGCCACAAACCCCATCTTCACTAAATTTCAATTCAAATTGTCTGGCTTGCCCATGAAAATCAACTTCCGTCGTTTTGACTATGCACATTCCTACGATTATGGTGTAACCTCACGCGTATACTATGTTGTTGTCATATCAATAGAAACCATGTTCATGGTCGAAACGCAAACACTAGGCGATTAAACCTTGGACTCTCGATCAACTTCACACTCAGGTCTTGTTCTGTTTTCTCGGCTGTTGGGATAATATACACTCATAGATTGATAGAACACAACGACTGTCTGTAATGAAACAACAACGATACATTCATCATAAGACTAAACGTGTGAAAAAAGAAACAAAAATATTACATTAAAAAATAACGCCGATTTCAAAGGGAAAAATGACTTATTGAAAAATATAAGAATTATGCGTATTTATATAGCTTCTCAATTTGTAACGTAGATTGCATGGAATCCATACAGTACGTATTAAGTCCTCAGACAACTCAACTGCAGATCATGGGTGACTTCAATCTCCCACGTTTTTATTCAAGGAGCTTATCGATATCGCTTCACTTAACAACCACGTTGACCATCTAGTTCGCAACAGCGACAGTGACCATAAAATACCTGAATCTCCTGGGAAAACGTGACTAATCAGTTCTTGTGTTCGATAACCTATGCAGTTCCGAATAACTAAGCGACCAGATAAAATATTCCCGCAATATAAAGGTACAATTATTAAATATTAGTTTCCTGGATCAACACATTCGAGAGTTTTATTGTATGGATTCTTGATCATATTACAATAAATTTATGAATTATTTGAATACGAAAATCAACGAAAACTGATGTTGTGTATAACGCACATGCCACCACAACCACTAGTTTGTTATTCGGAGTGGAATTCAGAAATGGTGAGCAAGCAGATGGAGTCCTAGACAACTCATAATTATCTTGTTAGGGAAGCAACTTAAAAAATTCTCTAACATTCAGAATCACGTCTTGACTTTTGTAAGAGAGGATCACATGCATATTTAATTGAACTTGCTTACAGAATGAAAAAGAAACTTTGGATTTCCTTCAAAAAAGTAAATGAGCGATCAAATCCTAAACCGAGTATCTTCTCCCTAGAAACTCCCAATGGATTGTCTTATTCTGCCTAAGACACCGCCTATAATTTGGCATAGTTTCACGCATTTGGCTTCAAAACTTACGCGTTGTACAGAATATCAAGATTTAGCAAATTCGCCACGTTTGAATATGTCGGGTGAAATGACTATCAAATATAACATGGTATAGCATGAATTTTGTGAATGAAACGGAACGAAGACCCATAAAGCAAACAAAATTACCCCCGCCATACTTCACAAGTTTTATATTGACTTCTCCTCTAACGCGTTTGTTTAATCTTTGCCTACATGAATGGAACCACAAATGGAGAGCAGGTATCGTCACTCCAATTTACAAAGATTGCGGCTGTTCAGATACAGAAAACTATAGACCCGTAAATTTACTTCGATTAATATCTAAATTAATAGAGCCAATTGTGACTGCAGGCATGCGAGAAGATTCAGAAAATCGGAATATTGTGATCGCAGCACAACACGGTTTTCAAGGAATTAGTTGCTATTTTTCCAACCGTCTTACTACATTCGAGGATTGGACCAGGACACTAGACGACGGTGATGCTGTACATAATTATTACATCGATATTTCCAAAGCCTTCGATAAAGTCAACCAGATGTTATTCGAATAGCTAAAAGCCTAAGGAATAAAGGGAACGTTACTGAATTCGTCAACAGACTATCTAACTGATAGACACGTTCATCGTCTCGCTGGAAACACCCTCCACAAGTGCACTGACTCACCAATGGATTGTGAAAATGAGAAGAAGGATGACATCGATGCCCCAGGAAAAGAAGGCAGTACTGATACGTGTAAAATGTGCAACAAATGGGTAAGTGCTAGATCACACGTAGTAAAATAATTTGGCTGCCTGCGTAAAGAACATGAAAACTGTGATAAATCCCTAACGCAGAAAGTGGGATCGGCTATTAACAACGTTGATTCCCCGACCATTGATATGTATGTATTGCATGTAAAAACAGCCTAGCAATAAACCCACAAGTCCTGCCGATGAGGCAAAGTTGTAATCCCGAATATAGATTTTGGGAAATTGTTATCGAAACTTGAAAAAAACATTTAGACCACTTTTGGTAGACACAATTGCCAACGCAATTCAACCCAAAATTGTTGTTTCTCAAGACGGCAAAAGAATGAGAAAATACGCCGAAAATTGTTCCCTGAACTAAGTGTGTGGTGTCTGCTTATCTAGGTGTAATGAAGATAGACCTAGTCAACCCTTCTTACCATGGTCCGCATCTGATAAAATGGCGAACTCTTTAGCCAGGATTCCAGACCGTCTAGTTGGCAGATCGGAGAAACCTAAAAAAAACAACACTACCGCTCATTCAACTAAGAGCGATATCGCCACCAGTGTAATCTAAACAAATGTACCGGAGTTGACGGAAACAGATTTTCAGCAAGAAAAGCTCATGAGCTCAAGGAATTAAATAATCTCTGTATACACATAGGCTTGAAAACTTTAGTACCTACAGCAATGACGCGCGTAACTCCGCATAAAAGCTCCAAACAAGTTTAACGGCTGTGCTTATTAAGAGTGACATTGGTAACGAAATATGATATGGGAAAAGACATCCTCGATGCGCATCTACACAGTTTTTTTTACAGTTTGACCTATCGAGTCCTAGCTCACATACCCTGGTGAGGAATAAAAGGTCAATGCACTTGTCGAAAACGCTCTACTTCACGATAGTTTAATATTCATCGGTGTCCCAGAAAATATTCATGCAATATCAGCAACGGGATCAAAGTATCACTATATGGAGAAATGATGCCATTAGATCTTGTGATTCAATTGGTGTAGACACTTTTAGAATACCTAGATCATCCAACTAAAATGGCGATGAGCCCAATGCTATGAAGATCAATTTTCTAACTACTGACATGGCGATCGCTATCAACATCAACTGGAATTTTTACGAAGCAAAACTCCTACCAGACGTAAGACTAAGTTTGGCTAAGCATGTTCTATCATGGATACTTACAGAACCATAGCAGTCACAGATTGATTGCAATTTTGTTACTGACTTTCAAAATATTAATGAAAAAAGGAGAAGTTCGACTCATCGTAATTCTGACCAATAGCTACATTACACAATCCTAAATTGTGTAAGACAAATACGATCAAGTGAATGTAGATTGATGCTCAGTATTCAATCAACAAATTAGTGGAATTAGGCGAGCTTGTGACAGACTTTCATTTTATTTGGTTGCATTACGGAGACTTGATTCCAACCATACATGAGTGATGCTGAGCTCTCGATTCCGAAAATGTCACAACTCCGTCGCGATCGCCTAAGATCCGGCGGTAGAGTTGCAATCTACTTCCATGAACGTTTAGCGCAGCGTAACGTAATCAATCATCTTGACCTCAGGCTCCCGGATTCAATGTGGCGTTCAGTAAACCAAGTCAATGGAGATAAATGTAAGATCGGCATCATTTACCGCTCAAAATCACCCAAAAGCTCTTCTAACAATAAACTAATCGAAATCCTTGCAACACATCACGAGCTGCAAGAATAATCTATTGCTGATCATAGGCGATTTCAATCTCCTGTATTTGTTTTCAAGTAGTGCACTCGTTTGAACATAAATTAATGGAGGTTATCGAAATTGCTTCACTGCACAACCACATTTACCAACCAACTCGCAGATCAACCTTCAACTATTGGCCTTGTCTTAACGCCCGGAGCAACAGCGGTAGAGGATATTCAGATCCTAACACCACTGGGAAACAGTGGCCATGATTTGCTTGTCTTTTATTATGTATGTAGCAAAAACCAATTGATCAAACAGAAAAAAGTCTTCATGAAAATACAATTTTAATTAATAAATATTATTCTCTAGGATGCACACACTCAGGTGTTTAATTTTATGGATTCTGGCATATATTACAAAACATTTTTAAATCATTTGAATTCGAAGATTGTCGAAAAATTGATTTTTATGACACACAATTGCAAACGTAACAACCAGTTATTTTATCCGTAGTAGAACTTATAAATTGTTAGCTATAAAGTGAGAGTCTTGGATAACTCAAAAGAATTTTGGTACGGAAGCAAGTTGGAAGCGGTTTTATAAGATACGGACTCACTTTATAACTCTAGTAATAGAAGATCACATACAGTTCCAAAGGGTTAACCCTTTGTCTACGGTAATTGATATACGTATTCTATGATATTTTGGTGTTATTCAGCTCAATTATGGCACGATTAATGTTCATGGATCAGATGCCAGACGCCGCCTGACAAGTGCAATTTGGTGTTGACTGAAGGTACCGACGGGAGCTACTGAGCAATCGACTGCTTGTTCGAGGCGGTAACTAGAGTTACCGTCAGCAAACAAAGGGTTAAGAGAATGAAAAAGAAACCTAAGCTCCTCTGTAAGATAGTAAATAAGCGATCAACAATCAAACCGGGCGTATTCTCTGTACAAAACTCCAATGGATTGATTTACTCTGACTAAGATTCCGCCGATGCTTTATCAACTTCTTACTCCATTGTCTTCAATCCTAAGCGTTTTATACCATATCATGTTTCCAAAATCCTCATCATTTGGAATAATTGGGTGGAATGATTGTCAGCGAATAAACGCTTAGGCGAAAACTTTATTAACTATACGAAAATAAATCCCCTGGCGCAAACAAAATTACCCCTTCCATAATTCGCATGTGTCGCATTAGTTTACCTGCTCCTCTCCAAGTTTTCGAGAGTGTCATCAATAACATTTTGATAAAAAAATCTCGAAGCTTATGGAATAACAGAAATATTGCTGAATTAAATAAAGGAATATCTTACTGATAGACACGTCCAAGTTTGCCTTGGCAGCACTTCCTCTAGAAGAATAGAGGTCACAAGTGAAGTTTCGCAAGTGTCGATGTTTGGACTTTTTTAATACTTGGTGTATATTAACCACATAGTAAAGGATGATGAATTTATCTTGATACTAATTGCCGATGATATTAGAATATGGAAACGTGTCAGGTCTGTTAATTACCGACTGGCATTACAACTGGATATGTGCACCTCATTTTGTTGGTCCCAGACAAATGAGTTACAGTTTAATTCAGCGAAATGTAAAATGATGCGACTTGAAAAATCTCTGCACAACACTATCAGTTCGGCATGCGAGATCTCGTCTGGACCACTGCAGAAAACGATCTCGGTATCTGGGTGTCATTTAACCCAACATTCACGAATAAAAAGTAAATATTGGCCATCTGTTATGGACCTTTATTCGAAATCGAACTCATAGGCTATCGAATCAAACGCCCACGAAACTCCATTTGAGCCGAGTGACCATGTCGTGCTTGTGTTCGATTATGTCTCCAGGTCTTTGAGACACAGCAATGGGACAAAGGTCATCCGTAAAGCCGACTTTTGGAGTTTCGGAGAAGCAATCTGTGGACCGAAAAAGGTCCAAGTTGATTTCAGTGACTCAAATACACATTATAACTGATTGTTGAAATTCCTTCGGATGCAAATTCACTCAACCTCTCCATGGATTTTAGGAAAGATGTCCGCACCTTTCGTTTCACTGTTGCCATTAGAACCAGAAAATGGATTTTCTTGAAAAGACGAGCCTGAGCCATTTATTGTGAAATTGCTACTCGTGCAACTTAGTTTTAATTTAGCCGAATACGGGAGAGTGCTATCACCCATCTTTGAGGGCTAAACAAGAGTACCAGCAACACATGGTGGAAAGAATGGTATATAATCCTAAAATACGGTACAAAATTTTGAATGAAGGAACAAAATTTAAACCAGGTGGTTCTCAACTCATGACGTAACGAGGAATGTCTACTACAGTTAAAGAATCAGCAAATGGTCTTGCGAGATTTTACTCTAAATTGTTTTGCCAAAAACAGCAATTATTGCATCATTGTTTATCAAACTCGTTAGAACCTCTAATTGAACCAATAATTGACCAAGTCGTTCTCAAACGACACTTGCGGCGAAACTTTATGAGGAAATCCCGGGGTGGAAACAAAATTACGCTAGGTTTTTTTGTTCATGTCATACACAGCTTTCATAAAGTCTAGCGGATGATTTCATTCAGATTCTTCAAGACAGTCGCGTACCGTCATCATGCAAAGCTAGTGTGATAACACTAATTTACAAGGGTGGCTGTCATTCCGAAGTAGAAAATTACAGGCCTGTTAGGCAGCTCCTCTGTATCTCGAAAATTATTATGCGTATCCTAACTGAGTGCATTGTGGGTCACCTTGAAACTTAAAGTCTTTTATCAGCAGCGCAACATGGGTTTCGCCGAAACAGATTTTGTCTGTCAAATTTACTGATCAATTTGACAATTGAATAACATTTCTTGACCTAGGATACTCCGTTTATGCTTGCTATATTGATATATCAAAAGCATTCGATAAATTTAACCGGAGCATGCTTCTACAAAAGCTATTGCAATATGGGATAACAGAAAACTTATTATCCTGGATAATGGATTACATGACCGATCGGCATGTGCGAGTCCGCAATCATGGCGTTCTATCAAAAACCAATGATGTCAACACCTGCTTCCCTCCATATTCATTGCTCGGGCCTTTACTTTGCTTGTTATACATAAATTATGTTTAACAAGTAGTACGATGCAATACGATGCTGATGACATAAAAAATGGAAGTAAATCCGATCGACTAAAGATTGTTTAAGACTGCAATAGGATTTGGATGCCTTGTGTCAATGGTCTCAACTAAATCAGATGGCTTTCTACATACGTAAATGTAAAATTTTGCAACTTGGTCGTCAATACGAGCATGCATATAGTCTTGGTCATGAAAACCTGAATTGGATCAGCACTAAGAAAGATCTTGGCATATGGATTACTAATAACCTGGAACCGAATAGTCATTTCCAGAAAGTCCTTAACATATCAAGCGGTATCTTGGCAATCTTGAGGAGAATATTTGGCCAATTCTCTCTTAAAACGCACACCCCGCACTTTAAATAGTTACATCTATCCAACGATAGAATACTTGATCCCAGTTAGGGAAAAGGGGCTGTGTAAAGACATTGACGTACTGAGTAAAATAAACAAACGAGCGTCGAAGATAATTGATTGAATGCATCACATCCCACGCCAAAAGCAAATGGTCAAGATGGAATTCAAGATTCAAGATAATTCGTTGATAAAGCGATTAACATTACAATAACCATAAAGTCGAACTATAGGTACAAGTATATATATATATATATATATATATATATATATATATAATATATATATATAATATCTAGATATATATATATATATAATATATATATCTATTATATATCATTCAGTCATCAGTCCTCTCCGTTACGGGTGGCACATGAGGCGAAGACAACTTCACGCCAGTGGTTCCGGTCTGTCGCTGCTTCCGTTGCCGTCTGCACCGTGAATCCTTGTGCATGTAGTTCGCGTTCCAACGTTCTGCGCCAAGTTTCCTTGGGCCGTCCCCTTTTTCGTTTACCTTGCGGATGTCAGTGCATGGCTACCTTCGTATGCGAACTGGGATCCATCCTGCAGACATGACCGAACCACGGATCTGTTGTCATCGTTTCCGTAGCAATGTAGGTTTTACGGGATAGGGTTGCTAGCCCTAAGCCCAACCCTCCTCCTTTCTCAGACGGCTTAGATATAGATATATATATATATTATATATATATATATATAGATATATATATATATAGATTATATATATATGTAAATAAATGAAAATCAATGGGACAATGATAGTTTAATATAGTTTAAGGATTTGGATGCTTTGTATTAATGGTCTCAACTAAATCAATGATTGAGGGTTAGCGTGGGAAACCTTACGCTGCAGGCTTGAAGTCACTAGATCTTTTCAAACTTTCGCCCCGTCATTTGCGAGGTGACTCAATTGGAACATTTGAGATCTTGAAAGGGTTAGGCAGCGTTATTATGAATGAATTCTATGACTCAAGTCCCGACCTGGTCAACCGTGTGCATTCACTCAAGCTTTCTAAGAAGCGATGTAGACTAATCTCCCGCAAAAATCTATTTCAGCCGCAGGGTGTTAATTTTCGGGAACCGGCTTTCGAATAACTTATATCCTGCAGTTCTGTCGCGGGATTCAAGAATGGCTTGGACCGCATCTCGAGTAAGCTATTCCCTGAATATTCCCCCTAATTGCTATGCAAGATTAGGTAGTTCAACATTTTCAGCGTTATCTGGTAAAGAAAGTAAATGCTAGAGTTCTGTTTTTTATGACACAACTCTTTTTGAGCTCACCTCTCACTGTACTTGTGAAGAGAAATTGCTTTTTCAATTTTCCAGCATCATTCATAACGAGGTGCTTTCTGAATACAACTGGGATAATATCTTGGCGTTGCGATCCTCGAGGATATCCAACGCACAGTAATAAAAAAGCGTTTGGCATTATTAGTTGCTTTTCTGCAGCCTTCTACTGGAAGAAATTCTGGACGCTCGATTGGCTCGTTAACCACATACTGTCGTGTGAATCTGAACTGAACTGAACTGAAGTTACGTGAGGGAGACATTACTCACATGCTGTTTTCAATAAATCACCTAAATTTTCAGGTATCCGAAGGCTATGAGAGAATACCTAACATAGCATTGTTCGTTGCCTCTCCACATTCCTTTGGAATAGTTCTAAACCAATGATTGGATTTCAGCCCATTATCATCCGTGCGAAATGTGAACTTGAAATTGCCATTTCTAGGGCGCGCTTTTTAGGTCTTTTATTCCCGATATTTTGTGTCGTTTGGAAGATGAGATTTGATTCTATTATTGTTAGGTGTGTTCTAAGACGTCGGTAATCTGTTTCTTTCAGTGCGCTTTTGCTTTCAACTATTCTCATATGTTCATCCTGCCATTTTTGTCATGTCAAACACTGGAATTATCTGGACAATGATGTGTACTCAGTGAGTTTCCAATTGCTTTCCTCCACTTTTCATGTTTAATTTTCACAATAATATTTTCGTCATATTTATATTTTTCTCATATCTCTGAACATTAAATGCATATTTTAGCTGTAGCACTGGTATGTATCCTATCACGACTGCTAACTTTTCTATTTATTTCGTTATATGGCTAACACCGCTCTAAATTGATTGGATAGAGGCAGTAAGCTGCATGCTGATACGGGCTGGAGTCTCACTACCATTTACTGTTCTTTTTTCCCTCATATCTGTCTAGGCCTGGGCAACCTGACAGTTTCTTCGCCCACGTGCAGTCTCTAACTTTGCGGCACTTTGCCTGGACCAGGCTTGTGCTTTCATACCGTACCATCATGTATGGCATTTAGTCATATTTTGATTAAGGTTTAACGTCTCACTACTGGCATTCATCTTCGTAGTAAGCCGGTGTTTCAATAACCGAAACTACAATAGATATTCATCACAGCGGTTTAACAACGGCGTTTGATTTGGCTTTTAAATAATCAATTTGTGTATGCCTGACGATTTCTGTGCGTGCAATTAATATGATATTGCCTTATCTATATTTCTCCCAAATGGTATTACTATATGCATGTCTGTCACACAGGTGATTCTTCACTGATGTACGTACACAGACGTGATCACGAGATGCCATATGTTAACGTTATTGTATGACATTAGTAGTTATATTAATTTTTTTACAGGTGCAGCCAGACATCTGCCCCGCTTCCGATTCAACAGCCTCCATTGCCAACGATCAAAGCACCCCATCCACGGCTAAAACCCGGATGGCTCAAACTTCCGAGGAAGAATTTATCTCATACACACAAATAGATTTGAAAGAGAGCAGCTTCACTTTCCCCTCCACCTCAAATGCAATCAACGATTTGCCTCCTCTGGAGGATGCTGCGAATGATGGAATCGATCAACATTTACCGACGTTTAGCGAATTTCATGCTATGTTATCAGCGGATACCATTAAAGGTTATTAATACCTTATTTTGGTTTGATCAATCAGAAAATTATTTGGATTTATTGTGCATTTTAAGTACATAGAACTATTTTAGTGCTACGAATGGTGACATATTTGGTAGCTTCGATAGTTATCTTAAAAGTAGGGATCTTAGTGAGCTTTTTTCATCAGCAGAAAATTAATCGTCGCGTATACTTTTCACCGTAATTTCTCAATTTTTGTGTATTGTTTTCTGTCATGGACGCAACCTTCGGTTGTTAGAAAGTTATATAGCAGTGATTGTTTTACTTCTTACTTGCTACTTATCAGTATTCCGCTAATAGCTTTAAGTCAATTTTCATGCTAGTCGAGCTTTTGTGGATCAGAGTCCCATGACTTACCAATGAGCAATAGTTATTCGTTTTAATACACAATGCTTTTATTTTTCTTATTTATACGGTGCCTAATTTATTATATTAGTTAATTACCAAGTTATTTTTTCTAGTGAGATATCCTGTTTCCTGTTTATCTTGTCAGTTCCATTCTGTCTATAATATTTTGAAATTATTGAGTAGATGGAGAAAACTTTACCAGTTTACCATATATATGGTACGATGTATAGTTAATACCACAATTTTTGGGCGTCACGTGCTAAATTTACTATCAATATTATTTCTACCAAAATGTTAAATCTCTCATTCTCATGCTGGTAGTGCGCAATAACCACGTAACGTTTTAATTTTCCAATGTATTTACTAGGCAGCTGTACCACACACTGAGGATCGTTTATGCTGTCCACATTAGAACAAGCTGTGACAGCAATTAACTCGCTCGTTCTCGTTCTCTTCTCTCTCTTCTATTTTTATGTTTATTTTTCACAATTTCTTGCATTTAATTCAGTACTTTTTATCATTACCCCATTTATCGGTGAATATGAGAAAGTAGTCTATTTTACTGCGGAAAATGATCAGTTTTATTCGTATTTACCAGTGTAAGCAGTATAAATTGGTAAACAAGACTTTACTTTGAAACCGTTGGTTAACAAAGTTGACACTTTCCCCATCTTTTTATAGTTATAGTATGCAGCTAAGCACTTGGTAGTAGCTACCGAGTCTCACTGCTATTGCTATTTTCCTTCCCCTTATCTGTCTAGGCCTGGGCAACCTGACAGTATCTTAGTCCACGTGCGGTCTCTGACTGTGCGGCACCTTGCCTGGATCAGGCTTGTGATTTCATACATACGTACATACAGTAGCTACCGGTGTAACTCTGTCCATGATGATGATGATAGTGATGAAAGTAGACACTAGGCATTTTCGGCATCCGTTCGGCACATCTGATTAGAATCAATCGATCGAATATGTGGAAATGACAAGTTTTGATGCAACTCACATTTCTGTTATGTTCCACCAAATACGAATTTGTTTTCCGTATCATTATAGAGGGGGTATTCAGCAATTAAATGGTATTTACTCAAAATTCGTATATCCTATTCAAACCCTTTCGTAGGAATCCTGTAACCACTAGCAAACCATATTTTCGTCACACGTGTTTATAGCTTTACTAATTTCTTCTATGCTGTTCAGGTGATGCGAATGATGTACCCGTATCTTACGAACAAAAGACGATCCCTTCTCGTTCTAATTTGTACGCTGGAAAAGAAAGCCGCGAGGTGGAATCTTCGGCCACTGTTTCTCATTCAACGGTTCAAGTAAACGCATCCGATATGAAACTGGAAGATGAGACCGTCAACAATCATTCTGATGTATTAGGCACTGTGGACAATCTGTTATTGGAAAATTCCAAGTTGCATTCTGCTGATCATTCGAAATTCGATGATGTCGCATCTGGTCCTCTTCCTGTTGATAAGCTTCACACCGGATCGCTCATTCCTGATCATGAAAATATTCAGTTGTCTGAAAGTGATTCATCTGTTACCCTCAGGAGAAACGTAGCTGCGATCGGATGTTTTGCCAAGTTACTCGAAGCCAGCAAGTCTCTTAAAAATCCAGAAGCAATACTGAACGACAACACTGACGAGTACATGAATGCTCCATGTGCCGCTGAAAAGTGGTAAGACCTTGTATCGTTATCATTTTCTGAGCACTTAACTAACTGGACTTGATTTTCGCTTTGTCATCACTGTTGTTCCACGGCGGGTCTAAAAATGGTCACCGTAGTCAGCTGGAGGCCTTTGGATCGCATTTGAGGACAGGTGAACTATTGCTGGAGTGGTAAACGATACCAACACCATCGCCAACACCGCTTTACAAACTTCGTCCAAATGAACCGATTTTTCTGTTTACCTTCCTATCACACGCCCCACGCGTTGTTCCGGATTGCTCGTACTTATCGCATGTACTTAAAGTAATGGGCTCATGTGAATCTTGAAACAGCGATAGAACATGCCTTCTACTAAAAGTAACGCTTTGCAAGGCACATTTAACGTGATTCAACTATCTATCTAATGATGTGATCAAAAAATTAATCTATTTAATGCACATCAAAGGTTGTCATAGCCGGGGGTGGCAGTGGGGATAAACTCCCACTGTATATAAAATGCTCCCATACGGCATGCGTCTCAAATAGCCTCTGACAACCAAGTCCAGCTTCTGGCCTGCACGAGTGGCTCCCCGAGCCTGGTCGAACTGCTTCTACCAACAGGAGAAGGGGCGAGGGCGAGTGACTGGCGCTTGAAAACCGGTTTGCTTCGGGCAGATTGAGCTCGTTAGCCTGTAAGACATTTCATCTAAGAGAAGGAAAACCCTGATTTTAAACCTCCGCTGCCTTGCGGGATACCCGATCGCGGGAACGGCTTCAGGAGATAACCCTGAGGAAAAATCTGAAACAGAATCTGGTAGACGTTTAGTTGGTGCACCAACTCTTTCTGGCAACTCCCTGCTGCCGAGCAGGTTGCACTTTGTTGTGCAACGGCTTGAGAAGCTGACTCGAACAAACGCCGAGTGGTGCTGGGGACTCCGCTTTGTACCCAAATTCCCTAGAATCTTCATTGAAGCCGACTCATCCTTCAGGAGGAGATAGTCGCACAAAATTAAAAAAAATAAATTAAATATCACCTAAATGCTCGGCCTTGCTATAAATGTGTGATGCCATATGCGTCCATGGAAATTTAATTTAACAGCCCATTGCAGGCTTGGATTTTTAAACCGGAAACTATGTGGTTGAAGACGTTAAAACCCAAGTTTTCCACCCCATCGTTGGTAGGACGGTCATTAAAGCAATATTGCGTATAGATGATTGATTGCCGTACATTCATGGCAAAGTTTGACCCGGACAAGGTGATTTTACTAATTTTTTGTTTGGTTTTATACTCAGCTGCCATATAACAGCATACCAATGTGTTAGCTGTTTAGAGGGAATCCGGTGTGAAAGCTTCTTAACAGCTTTTGCTGTCGTGCTTCATTGCGAAACTCATCCCCATACTCGACAAACGTACAAGATTAATTAACCTAGCGCAACTGGCGTTAGACGCTAGACAGTCTGAGTGATTAGCTTGTTATTTGACACAAGCAACACAAGACCCCCATTGCTATATGTATTATAGTTCGCATTCTACAACTTCTAGATTCAATTTCTCATGATGTGATATTGCAGCGGCTGCTCACGTCTTGGGCTGTCTCCAGTAATCAGTGTCGTGTAATCTATCGAATGCAATGGCGAGAAACTGTTAAAGTGAGGCGTGGCAGTGGAGGCTATGAGAAGGCAATCGCTTTTCTCGCTCACTATATCTATTTTGTAAATTACTTTGATCTTAGATTTGTAGATAATTTAGTTCGATAAGGCTATCTAATTTTGGGCATTGTTGTGTGACATGTGATAATGGATTCTAGTTCTCGATCTATGGTAGCTGTCTTCTTTTCCTCAATTTCACCAGACCTATTTTTAGGGTATTTATTTTTTTATTCAACAAGTCTTTGTTTTTGCAGGTTCGTGATTGAAACCTGTGAACCTGTACAATTGAGAGAAATCGAATTGGCCAGTTATGAACTATTCTCTTCTCGTATTAAAACATTTCGCGTGCTCATCAGTGATCGGTAAGTACATTTGAGTGTGAAATAATGCTAGTTATGCTTCATGTTTCTTTTTTACACGCAACGATTTATACACATGCTCTCACTCACGGTGTCGTAATTTAGACGATCATGGTCATTTTCGATACTTACAATCGTTTCGGGTGTATATTTGGCGCAAATCGAGGGTGTCATATTCGGAGTTTGTCTTAGTCTATGTCTACTCAATACTGAATAATCAACCCACGGTACGCCGTTGGGGAATTATTTTTCACCAAAGCCGTACTAATTTCCTTCATGATCGGGCTAGAGAAATTCTACGACGTCAGTTTCGTGGGCACTAGGTTGTTTTAAAACGAAATGCGAGGTTAGGATTTCGTTCTTCACGGTTGAGATATTTGACACTTTAGCTTGCAGACGTCACTGTCGCCTGCACCACTGTCTTTTCTGCTGACTGTATATATATCACATGACATCGCATACAGCTACGAGATAAACACAACTGACCGAACGATTCTGCATCAAAAAAAAGTTTTCAAAGAGGCGACGATGTGTTAGCCGTTTTCACTTTGGTGTATCATAAAATACTTTTCTACCCACCTTATTTAACTACCTGAACCTCCAATAAGATGCCTGAAATAAAACGTAATTTTGGGCTAATGCTCTAAAGAAACTAGCGATTACAATGTTACCTCGTGTAAGCCACATCCACTAGGTTAAAACCGCTATCTAAGGTTGATTTGCTTGGAAAGTTCTTGGTAATATCTTATAATATATATATTATATATATATATTTAGTATATATATATTATATATATATATTAGATATATATAATCTATAGCATAAGATATATATGATTATATAGCTGAGATATAGATAATATAATAGATATATAATATCGTATATATATATTTACAAAAATCATTTAAAAATGAAAAAAGTGCCCACCCGGGCAATGCACGAGAAAACGAAAAGAAAAAAGGTACAATATGAGGGGGAATTTTTTGTCCATTGTTCCACATGTCGATTTTTTGATTTTTTTGATTTTTTTTCACAAATTTGAGGGGGGAACACAAAATAGAATGCACTCTCTCCACTGTTGCCGGTTCTCAGCCATCGTCGACAGCGTGTCAAGCCAAAGACACTCACTATCCCTTGGACCCCACCCAGGAAGCCGCGTTCGTCCGACCCGAGCTAAACCCGACGTCAAGCGTTTTAAGGCCTTCTTCCAGGTCAGCGGTTGTCCACCTGAACACCGCCGCCAGCCTG
>JACCGJ010013759.1:0-40222 GCA_013407085.1 Atriophallophorus winterbourni | reverse complement strand
ATTTTGCCATGAATTACTTTCGTGTATTTAGCCACATGGCATTTCATTCACTTATTGGAAGTTCATTACTATATTATTTTTTACGGATCACAAAGAGTTAACTTTTGCTCTGCATTCTAAACTCGATCATCATACGCCGCATGACACATTGATTAAAGTTTTCGATTCTCTACTAACATTGGTTAAGTCAAAGTAGAGGTGAAAATGGTTGCCGATGCTTTATCAAGACATGACATTTCTGTTTTGTCCGCCGGCGCACGATTCGATCTCTCCCTTTTGGATAAACATCAAAGTGGGATTAATACAATGGAACGCGCAAAGTATCGATCCTTCAATCTGCAGCAAATCGATTAAACGTACTCTTGTCAGCCCGATCCTAATAGTTACACTGAGATTTACCTCATGTTCATATTGGAATTCATTTAACCATTAAAGAAGACATGCAATGTTCAGCCACAGAGTTAGTTTGTCACACTATCTTGTGTCTCCCCGGCGAACTCGTAGTGCCTTGCCAGTCATTACCTTCTCTGTCAGATTACATTACTCGCTTGCGATCGTTCGTGTCGAAATTGGATTAGACGACTCCTCGACAGCGCCATGTCCACCAACAGAAATCACCTCATCGCGATACGTGCGATTTTATTTGTGCGATGTGTGTCCCTATATAAACCACTTCAACCATCCTATCATAGATCACGCAGAGCTACTAAGCGTAAACACAAGTACGTCATTTTGAATATGAATGGTTGATGCCTCACGGTTTCTATTGATCGTCTAAAACCAGCTTTCGTTGAGCTTAAGCCACCAAATCCATTAACAATGCTTTCCCCTTAATCATAACCGCCATGTAATTCTCATGTGCCTATCACCGCCGTCACTCATCCTAATCCTCCAGTCCCATCCATTTCCGTTGAAACTCGGAACGGTAGACAAGTGCGTTGGCCAACCGTCGAAAGAACAAAATATCACGACGTACGATCACACCTAAAACACACTTTGGGCATTCAAACGGTAAATACTCTCATGCGCATCTTGACCTTGTCGGTTAATGCCATCATCGAACGGATATTCATTCACCCAACCTGCGATCGATCGCATTACAAGATGGCCGATTGCTTTTCCGATCAAAGACCACGTTCTGTGTCTATAGCACGCGTCTTTGTCGAACACCGGATAGCCTATTTTGGCACACCATTTATCAACGCAACCTACTCTGGCGCTCACTTTCAATTGATAATTTTCCGAGATTTGACTCTACACCTTGGCTGTCAGCACATCCGAATCACCGCCTACCATCCCAACGCGAATGGATTGGTTGATGGCGCCCCAACGGCAGGTCAAAGCCGCTTTTGCTGGTCAGTCCGGTCCCAATAGATGCACTGAGAATTTACCACGTGTTGTTTTAGGAATTCGATCTAATATGACAGAAGACATTCAATGCTCAGCCGCAGAGTTAATTTGCGGCACTACCTTGTGTCTCTCCGGTGAACTCGTAGTGCCATGCCAGTCACTAACTTCAATGTCATATTACATAACTCGCATGCGATCGTTTGTGTCGAAGTTGGATTATACGACTCCTCGACAGCGACATGTCCATCAACAGAAATCACCTCAACACGATAGTGCGATTTTGTTTTTTGTGCGACGTGTGTCCCTATATAAACCACTTCAACCATCCTATCACAGACTACGCAGAGCTTTTGATCGTATACACATGTAATTTATTTTGAATATGAATGTTCGACGCCTTACGGTTTCTATTGATCCGCTAAAATTAGCTTTCGTTGAGCCTAAGCAACCATCTCCATCAAGCGTCGTTTCCTCTCAATCTCAACCCCCGTGTTATCCGTATGTGCCTACCAACTGCCTCGTTCTCCAAATCCTCCAGGCCCTTCCAGCCCCGTTCAAACTCGCACCGGTAGACATATGCATTGTCCCCAACGTCTTTCTGACTATGTGACCTCATTGACATTTCGAGCTTATGTTATCCTTTCTCTAAGCCAAACTAACGCTCTGTTTGGACATTATTGTAGTGAACTACTTTTACTTTGTGTCTCCGTGTTTTGTACATAAAGGTTTTATGCCTTTTTTGGTTATTCGTCTATTGGCTTTGAATGCATCAATCGAATTAAGGTTTGGCGGTTTCCGAACTCTCGGACTTCGTCTTTTTTGTGGTTGCGAAGTTTGTGTGCGCTACTTCGTGTGGGAATTGTGATTAACGGATCCTGCTTAATTTTCGCGCATTCTCTACCTTTGTTTCCATCTTTTGGATTTTCCCGTGTGGATTATCTCGCTATCGTTTGAGTTCACTGGATCTTCAGTTGGACATTTGCTCGTTTGGTTATTTAGAGAGTTCATTCCATTTTGGTTTCTATTTTGTGTAGGGCAGTCTTATTTTCGTTCCATTACACAATCAGCACATGTGGAGCAGCGCCGAAGTCCCAAAAGATCCCAACGTTTACTAAGACCAGCTAAAACATTGCAATTACAACCGAATAAACGATCGTACGAAACTTTATCGGTAAGTTACGTATACCCCAGCAACAAACCTCTCTTTCCACTACATACATATTGTCTGACTTGACCATGACAACAAGCTTCCATCGATCTCAATAGACCATTTTCCATGATTATTCTGTACCTCCACACGTTCGCTATGTTTTTGCTATATAAATACAAACCATGTCCTCGGTGAAATAACGTTGAAGCACGGACTTTAGCTCAACGTTAAATTCCGGCCTTTTCTGTTTTCCTGATTATCGGGTTATGAGCAACACATTGATTGATAGAACGCAACGAGTGTCTCCGTATTCATCATAACACATTGGCTAATTAAATGTACGTTATCATATAATGTATACGCAACTCGTCGTATCTATGACTACAAGACTCAAGATTAATGGTTGAAAAAGCAATTAACTTTACAATAACCATAGAGTGTAACTATAGGTACAAATGTAAATATATATATATATATATATATATATATATATATATATATATATGTATGTATGTATGTATGTATAAATTAAATCACAATCAATGCGACGATGATAGTTTATTAATAGTTGGTGTCAAAATTTGGATTAGCTCTCATATAGTCGTCAAGTATCGATTTGAATATAGATAAACTGTTTAAGCTTACCAAATCGGCAAGTAGGGAATTCCAAGCAAAGCACACACGCAACAACTAAATGCGTGGCAGTTCGATTCAAACGCACTGCTATTGCTATCTCTCCTTAGATAATATAAATATTATACACGCTAGATAATTCACATAATGCTATTGCTATCTCTCCTCAGATCATATAAATATCATACACGCTAGATAATTCACATAATGATTGAAAAGTAAATCGTGGCACGCAATCATTTTATCAAAATAATTTTGAGCAATTACTCACCTCGATCTATCATCCTCAAGCAGATCGCGTCATTGTACTGTCGCTGAAATTTTTGCGGATTCGATGTTCACATATACGCTGAATTTAAACGTTCTCCTGTCTCACATGCACAATCCAACGAGTGTCTATAATATATGAAAATGAAATAACGTGTTTCCATTGACACCTCAAAAATGTATCTGTCGAATTATGTCTTCGTAGTAGCTTACATTGATTTATCTTTTTTGATCCATACTGCGATCCGCCCGAGTGAAATCTTTTTTATTTTTATCTAGCATTAGTCTGCTTGAATATTTTGTTCACAAGCTACTGATATTCAATGTTACGAAAAACAGAACTCACCGATATCTCAAGCATCCGTCAGCGTGAACCGTTCAATCCATCTGTGTCTGAACTCAACTGAGCAGTTGGTTTCTACTCCCGACTCACAAAATGAGCATGATATTGTATTGAACGAAAGATAAGTTTGCTCTGTGATGATTACTCAATACTCTCATGTCCGCTGCAAATCGATAATGCGTTGGTCGATAAACGCGTGACGGAAATCAATCAATCGATAGCTGGGCTCGGAAACGCTCAAATCCATCTGGGTGCGCTGAACGCGGTTGACAATGCATTCAACATTGATTAGAAGATTGTGATAATAAATATGCCTAAATGCATTTATAAAGCGATAAGTTATCGTAAATAAGAAATAGCTGAAACAAGCATCGTAGCGCGTTAATTAAACTGCACCAATTGCTGTTCGCGAGAAACAAAGATTATCACGGTAGTTGAATATAATTGAGACCGATTGGGAATCTTTATTCATGGAAAGAAAGTTTGTGATGAATCGGTTAGAGTAATTTTTTAATGTTAGCTTTCTGACACAGAAGTTTCGTTAAACCAATGGTATCTCATATGTACCTCAAACCCGCATCTGTGTCGATTGACGTACGATATACTGTCGTTCTTAGCTTGCCGTTGTCTTTCTGTGCGAGACCTTCCGAGAATGGAAGTCTCCCTTTCATAGACTCAGTTTCTTTTTTAACCAATATTTTGGATCCAAATTATTAAGATAACTATGAAACGCTTCGAGTCTGTTGCGCTTTATGATGATGGATGTATCTTCGACATAGCGCCACCATATCTTTGGTTTTAAAGCTTCGTTTTTCAAAGCTAGCTGTTCGAAATACTCCATGTACATATGCGCTAGCACCGTGGAAATAGGTGACGCATTTTGTTTGTATAGCTGCCCAGTACAGAATTAAACTGTAAGCACTGTTCAGGTGTTTACTGTGAGCAGTCTCCAGGGAAAATTCACACCTAGAATCGAATAACCCGCAAAGCGTGTCGGAACAGCGCCGAGATGCGAGGGATTATCAATCCCTTATTCGTGATTTACGCCTTGGCGAGCCAAGGCACGTTTAGATACGGGCCACAGCGTCGATCTAGACAATGTGGAAATATTAAGATGCGGTATAAAACCGTATAGCGAACGCCTACATGCGAAGGCGGTCGAAATTGCCGAGGCGGTCAATAAGGTGCATGGGGTAGAAATCTCCATAATCTAGCGCTCGGCACTGCTGCGACGGTAAATAGTTATTATTCCCCTTATACCTACTAGTTAATTAGATTGTTGCTTTTCTTCAAAAATAGCTTAACCTTGACATCTTTAGTTATGTACTTTTACGCATGTGGACCGCCGTGTCAACTGACCTTGACCGTGTTCACCTGTATCAGATTGACAAGGATACACGCTAGTAGGAAAATCGACCACTGATCCTTGTCATTCCCACGAGACGTGACACACACTAGATTCAGGAATTTTCAGGTATCAACAAAGCTCGGAGGGTGATACTAAACATCTTCAACGGCTGTGGCATTTAACATCCTTCGGGAGATTCCTATGGTTATCTTCCCAGTTAGCCCTAATTGATTCCATCATACCTTTCGTTAAATATGTTACTTTCAGAGGTTTTGGCCCGTCACCTTTATAGTTTGGTGACCGAGGTATTCTAAAAGTGTCCACCACCACTGACTCGTGAGCTCCGATGATGTCGGCAACGTAGAGCCACTGTTTATAATCGTGGTGCTGTATTTCACTTCCCGAAGTAGTGTTAGTTTTTCGGGAACACCAAGAAAAACAACACTGCGTTGATCAGATATGTTCGCATTGTTTAAATTTCTTTTCCTCTCCTACCACGGAATATCGGCATGTATGCGACATTTAGTATGTGAACATGTACTGAGCAAATATGAGTTTAGAATAACGTCTTCCATCTCTTCTTGGCTTTTGGAAAAAGGTATTTAATCAACGTGGTTCTTCGAGTTGATGGAGAATTGGTTGTGCGACAGGGCGGTATTGAATGAGCAGTAAATTCAAAGATTCAAGATTCCAGATTTATGGTTTAAAAAAAGCAAATTGCTTACAGTACCATAGGATATACGTATAAAAATTAAAAAAATCGTTACTTGTATGATCATTTCCGTTTTCTTCATAGGTGGAGCAAAAAATAATCCTTAATGGCGACACAGACTGAGGGAAAAGAATCTTTGGATGGACGGTAGTTCCGTGCGTTAAAAAAATATAGACATCAATATGTAGGGGCCAACGCAGTAGTTCTCAACATAAGGTTTCGTAAACTTTGTTTAAAGATGTGCTCGTTCGCTGAGGTAACAATATCTGTCGGCAAGATATTCCACAAGAAGCATACACGAACAGCGAAGAAGTGACGACGACAATTCAATTGTGAGTGTGGGATTTGAAGGGTCAAAGGGTGGCTGCGTGTGGGGACAACCGAACCAAACTTGAAGAGGTGTTTGATATGGTGGGATTTCGCGTAGATGATTCGATATGTCAGAGTGAGGTCGTGTAGGATACGCCTGCCCTCGAGGGTGCACAATCCAAGTCTGGTCAGTCGCCGCTCAAAAGGTAAATTATTCAATCGGGTAACCATTTTGGTTGCCTTGTGATAAATTAGTTCGAGGAGCGAGATGTTTTTTTTCATCCATGGCGTCCAAGCTTGTACAGCGTAGTCAACGACA
This sequence comes from Atriophallophorus winterbourni, assembly GCA_013407085.1. Classification (NCBI taxonomy): domain Eukaryota; kingdom Metazoa; phylum Platyhelminthes; class Trematoda; order Plagiorchiida; family Microphallidae; genus Atriophallophorus; species Atriophallophorus winterbourni. Next base: position 33,791 of record JACCGJ010013759.1, on the reverse strand, counting down.
GGATGTATGTAAGTGTTTAGTAATTTCGCGAGTGAGTGTGGTGGGAAACGTCCGAAAATGCGTTTCAGTAAACCTAGCAAGCTGCACGCACGATTGTAGACGGCTTCGCACTGTAGGCTGTTCTTCAAAGTGCCAGACACCCACATTCCGAGATCTTTTTGTGATGTACTCCATTCAAGCGGGTGGCTGCCAAGTGTGTAGGTAAAGGGAAAGGGTTTTCCGACTTGCAACATTTTGCACTTGCGGAAATTAAATGACAGTTCGTTTTGGGTTGACCACTGGTGCAGCTTATTCAAATCTCCTTGCAGAACTTGACAGTCCTCGATAGATTTGACCTTCGTCCAGATTTTTGCATCATCTGCGAATAAAACAAGCTTACATGCTGGTAAGTTCGGTAGATCGTTTATAAATATGAGGTTTATAAATCGAGCTCATATCCATCATTGAACACAGCTGGTACCATTGTTCAATGTCGTGAGTTCTGCTCGAGAAACGTGTCCCTGATGTCTCCCGTACATTGGTGAAAATTACACTGAGATTCATCAAAGTTGTTTTCATTTCAGTATTAGTTTTTGAAGTAGAGGAATTCTGCTGGTGGACAGTCAGTACACGCCCTTTCGACTCTTTATTGTGACTAACATCTGAGTGGCAGCTAGCTTTTGCATCACCAAACTGTCCAGCCTCCCGCAAATTCTCTTTAAGTAACGGCACAACTTGTGGAGTTACGAGATGTAGCGTTAAGTTCATATTGGTTTCATTTTTCATTTATTCTGGGCAATTACTAATGACTTCAATGTTTCCTCGAATTTATGGTAACAGTTCTCTAAGTATTTGATGCGATTCTCTAGATCTCCTGGTTGTGATACATTGGTCCGAGCGCCGTTTAACGGTTTTGTTCTACAGACGCTGCACACATAACATACACTTGGAATTTTAGGATTATTAATAATGACTACTGCCTCGTTAGTCAAAAGTTTGTCGCACTTAGTGTGGATCTTAGTAGAGCACATATGACACATGACTACTTTCGATTTCACACTTACCCCCTTTCTGCAAATTTGACACGTAGTTTGCGTAGGTCTAGACATCCGATAGCTGTTGAGGTTGTCTGGCCAAGTTTGCCTGATCGTTGAATGTGGGTGTTGATAGCTTCCACAAAAACACATAGGCGCGTATCGATTGGTTCACGGTTGAGAGATGAAGTTTGCGAGGTTCGCGTGGAAACGTATCGCAATGTATGGATGCAAATTACCGAGTAAAACAGTCGTGGTGACCGTAGATTTGATCTCGCACAAATGAGGCACGGCTAGTTGAATTCGGCAGGAGAAGGTCTTCCGAACGATATCGGTCAAAACAGCGACAACAAATTTTGCTCGCGCACACAATTTCCACGGTGATGTGGAAGATAGTAACTTCCGAAATATTGATCACAGGACACTAGAAATTATTGAGTCCAATAGATCTCTTCAAGCGAAATCGAATGGTGTAAGAATAATCCAGCGAGTGACGAGTAATATTCAAAAGTATCAAAGCACAAAATTATGCGTCTGCCCGTTAACGTGTCTATTGTCTATTACTATAGGCTGTTTAGCGGTAAGGTCAAATAGGTGGTGGTGGGTTGACCGCTACTTAATCATGTTCCCTGTCCTGACTATCACATCAAACTAACAATTCCTTTACAAAGGCAAAACGTCTCCTTAATCTACGCAAACGGGTATTTGGGAAGTTTCGCCCAGGATATTCCCGATGATCATGAACACATACTTGAGACCAGCCACGGAATACGGCGTGCAGTCATGGTCTCCGTGGCTCAAGAATGATGTGGAACTTATGCAGCGAATCTATCACCTCTCAACAAAACTAGTTCTCAGCATCCGAAACAAGCCTTATGAAGAAAGGATAGCTCGAATGAATCTGTTCGACTTTCCCTATCGACGAGGAGAGGAGAACTTATCTTACATTACAAAACATTCCATACCACGAACCGTCCCTTACACGATTTATTCGCGCGAAGGGTTACGAGAAATTATCGGACCCATGAATATGTGCTGGTGGTATCCCATTCCCGCCTAAAGAGTAGAAGGCATTTTTACTCTGTCCGTTTGTTTTACTTGGAACAGTTTACCTTTAACCTTCCACTAGGTTGCACGAATTTAAAACGAAATTTTACGAATTTTTATTGAATTATTCGCTTCCCCAACACTTATATACTGCTTAATTTAATTTCTTATCTTGTTTATACACTTACATTTCAATTTTTACCATCCTATGGTTGTTGTTAAGCGTGTTGCTTTTTATACAATTTAAATATTTGAATCTAAATTTTTATATCATGGAACACTACTTCAACCATGTATTTGAAAACTTGACCGATCTGGAGTCCATAATCATGAAAATAAATTTTAAAATGAATCGGTTATAGCAAGATTTTGGTAACTTCCCGCTTCTGAACACAGAAGATTCGTCGGACCAAGGGTGTCGGTACGAAGTGTTCAAGTTTAAATGGCATTTTCTTAACCAATCCTGATTTCCTGATCAAGATAATTGATCACACAACCTAATTGCTGTGTTCATCCCCAATTGTTTATTAATTGTACAGGTCAGCGTCTGCAGTCACACTGCTTACGTAATCATGTGCGTATTAGGTGTGATGTTAGTTAATCCTTATACGCTGCAGAACCGAACCGAGATATCCGCCCCATCCACCTTGTTCACCGCATTCGCCCCAGTCTTTGTTATTTTAACAGCCTCGGCGTGAAGTCTTTCCTTATAAGATTTTACACCCCATCTTATCACTTTCACGTTATCAAGATCTACTGGGTGTCCAGTGTCTAACACGTGCTCAGCTAGGGCAGAATCACGAATCAGTTATTGATATTCACTGGGATTGCGGAGTTGCATTTCTACTCGTTTCCTGTGTTCGTTAACCCATGTGCAAAGTTCTCTAGACGTTTGCCCAATATAAACACCCGCACAACCTAGAGGAGTCTTTTCATTGGGATGTATTATTACGGAGCGGAGAGTTCTACCTCCCTTATATGTTACTCTAATACTTCTTCTTCGTTATTTGAGATTTGACTTATGCGTTCGGAGGCGCTTTTGACATATGGTTAGAGATACCGTAGTCCACCAAACATTTTCCGTTTTCGGTTGCGGACGCTTAACTCGGTTCAATTGGCGCCTAATTAAGCTCTTGGTGTAACCATGATTTGCAAGTCGGCGACTGACTAGTCTCTTATCGCATCATCGCTGGAGAGGCGGTCAACGTTGTAGAATATCGATTTTGCTACGGACTGAAATACCCTTTTATGGTGCCCAGATGTGAAACTGAAAATGGCATCCGTGTCGTTTGGCTTACAATATACCTTTGTTCTTATCTTGTCGCTATCTTGCCGAGTTAGTCCAAGAACGGAAGTGTTCCATCCGTAGACTCGGTTTCTTTTCTGACCTGGATTTTCGGATTTAAATCATTGAGTTAACTATGAAATGCTTATAGTCTGTTTCGCTTTATGATGACGAATGAATTGTCGACATAGCGCTACCATATTTTTTGTTTCACCGCTTCGTTACTCAAAGCTATCTCTTCGAAGTGCTTCATGTACATATTCGCCAGCAATGGGGAAATAGGTGAGCCCATCAATAGAACATCGTTTCGCTTGTCCATATAATAAAAAGTGATTCATATTTAGACAAATTGCTACACCGTTGATGATTTGTTGTACACTCTAGTTGATACGATCCTTCAAGGTCATATCGGTAATTCAAAAGCGCTTGTAGTGTCAACATTCGTGAACAAGGAGCTTACATCAAAACTAACCATCAGCTCATCCTCCCCAAGTGTTACGGTACTTAAGCGACGAACAAAATCAAACGAGTTCCTAATAAAAGAATTCTTGTTCCAATCAGTGGTTTTAAAAGCTGAGCAAGGTGCTTAGCCAATTCGTGAGTTGGGGATCAACTGTCGTCACAATGGACCTCAAGGGAACGCATACTTTATGTATCTTCGGATGTCCATAGAACCTGGGTATCTGAGCAGATTTTGGAACAACAGTCTTACGGTTATTCATAATGGTCGTCGCTCTACGGTTGTCAATAACTAGATACGGACCTTCAGCAAGGTGACTCTGCCTTATCTCTATAATCATTTTAGAAAGAATCACGGTTACCTTGCTTTTATCTGGCTTAATGATCACTATTTCCCCTTCTTCTCGGAATTTAAGTAGTGCTTGTTGTTCATCTCGCGTTAGGTTCATCCTTTCTGGTTGTTGTTTTATGATAATACCAGATATACCGTTTCGCAGTGCATCTGCCTGATTTTCAGGTAGCTGGTTGAAGGCGGATTCTACGCATGGAAAAACATCCTCAGCTTTTAAGATTTTTGTAATTATAGAGAAGTTTAAGCCCTTTTCCAACTGTCTTTGTTCATTTTGCGATAGCGGCCTATCTGATAAATTAATTGCCTTATAATATGGTCGACTACTGTCATCAAAATAACTAGCAGAGGTACATTTATCTTTTGAAGTTAACAAATTGCTGAACTTACGCACCTGTCTTTCTTTCATGTGCTCGGTCTTTGTGGCCATGACCTCGGCGTGTCTTGATCTCGCCTGTCTATCTTAGCGAATCCAGGATTGGTCAAGAAAATGTCATTTAAATCTTACCACTGTTCGTACCGACAATCTTGGTCTGACGAAACTTCTGTGTTCAGAAGCGAAACGTTACCAAAATCTTGCTATAACCGATTCATTGCAAACTCTTTTTTCATGACTATTTCAACCAGTTCTGAGACAGGATTTAGGGCAGATTGGTTGGCCGCATGCGGTGAGCGGGCATGGGTGACTGAACTCGTCCTGTCCCGCCATCAAATGCATAATAAAACCATTTTGGCTGGATCTAGTGACTAGCAGAGTAAAAGCTGATACAGTCCAGCTGTGTTTCCTTCGATTGCATGCAATACTTCTGATGTTATGTTAAGATATGTTAGACGACTGCTCTTTCTGAGGAACGCGATTAAGTAATTCGAGCGACAGTGTTCGCGTACCGGATCGACAAAAGCACGTCAATGAAACAATTGCTTTGAAACATCAACATTTTTACAACTGGAACGTAATTGAAAACAAAAACATTCTCAAATAGCGCGCTGACTCAAAAGCTAGTAGCATGTGAACGATTTGACAAGTTTACCCATTTACATTGTAAGAGGAACGAAATCAAATGTGATCGCTTTCCTATATTTAAGAGAGCACTAGGAGGCTCAATTTCTTATCTTCATCAATTTAAGGCATCCAATTCAATTCAATTTTAATGGTCTAGAAAGCATATAGCTTTACAAAAACCACAGAATAATATAACACTTTTAGAAATGGAAGAATATGCGAATTTTTAGGGACCAAGAGGTTGTCCAGATCCTTCTGGAGCAGTTCGCAGTCTTCCGACTTACTTATTTTCTACCACACTTTTATATCGTCCGCGAGCAGTACGATCTTGCATTTGATGAGAGCCGGTATGTCATTAGCATAAAGCGCGAAGAGGATTGGTCCGAGGACGGATCCAAAGCTCTTCAGCTGGAAAATGAGCTATTCAACAAGGAAAAGCTCCACGGAGCTGTCAAATAAACATGCGATTAAGCTACCCCAAGATTCCTAACGTAATCCGTGTGGCAGGTCATCCAGAACAGTTTCCTTTATGACATCGCTACGACCAATGCTCGTATGCGGCTTTTGTGGAACCAAGCTCTGGAGATGTGTTCGGTTCATACGTTGGACAGGATCGTGTTCATTTTCCCATTACTGCTGTCAATACCCGTTTGCGCCTTGTATGGTACAACAAACCTTCCAACATTGCGTCGAGCAGATACACATTTTTGAACGGGAATAGGACAAATAATCAATCGCTAGGCCTGCAAGAAATCATGACCACTCAAACCCGCTAGAACGGTAAAATTACTTTCCGAAAACTTATATTTTAATCTCATTTTAGCAAAAAATGAAATTAAATACACACAAGGAATGACTTTGAAAATCACTAAAACAATGAAACGTTGACAGGGTGAGAGATTAATTAACTTTGAACGCTGATGAATTAACATTTATTTACAAGAGAACGAGTAAAAACATCGGGCCAGGGTAGTAAGGCATTTATAGTCACGTGTGTGTGTAAAAGGGTGAAAAACGTCATTGGTTCATTAACATTGCGTTGAGGGTTTAGAAAATTGAACTGGTGCGGCAAGCAACGGGGTGTTGATGAGATTCGAGTATGAAAGAAGAATGTTCGAAAAGTACTCAAGTTGGACGTGGTCAAGGTCGATTATACCTGAGAAGATAAATCAAAAAGGATAATGGCCAACATGTGAAGGCTTAATAATATATAGCAACGAGAAAGCAACATAAACCACTCGATCACCATCATCATCATGAAGCACAAGTCTGGAGCCAGACAAAGTGCCAAGCAATATGACGCAGGAAAAGCAGATAAGCAAGTGCGTGAAAAAAGAGAAAACAGGCAAGCGGAATATAGAGTGCTTGGAGAGTTGGTTCATTATGTTTTAGCGGTTACTCATCAGCCAGGAGTATGCCATATCTGTCATGTATGCAGAATTGAACCTAGAAACTGTACAAAGACGACTGCGAGCTCACAGACTGAAACTAATATGGGGGTGTTGAATTTAGAGGACCGCATACAGAGAATTGAAGGTTTGATAAATGACTTATTAATTAGCAAACTGAAGCCTAGACTTGAGTGTGGAGATCGTGTTTCATCTCCGTTTCTAAGGAAGCAGGAAGGCAAAAAATGCGATGATGAACATACGGACATTCGACCTAGCAATTCAGAACAACTAAGCCGTTCCCGTGATCCGCATGCCTTGAAAAGGTCTGAAACAAATTCAACAAAATCCGAGAATGAAAAGCGAGCCGTTAAACAACAAACTGATCCCAAAACAGATAATGCTTTTGTGAAACGAAATAACATCTCCATCAATCGTAAGGCACACTTTCTGAGTGTCATTTTATACTGACGTTCCTGAGCCAGAATGCACTCTCTTCAAAGACCGTCAAAGGCATGACGAAGAAAAATGGAAGGAACTGTGTGAACTTATGAAAATTGGAACTGTAGTGCCGTTAGCATTGACTCGTTTAACTAGACGGCGTGATTCACCTCATCAGGATAAACCCAGACTTTTGAGGGTTAACTTAGAAAATGAGTGTAGCGACCAAACCGTCACTGGGGAATAGTTTCTGTCACGGAAACTAGTTGCCTGCTACGAGCCACGAGAATCTTCTACCGGGAGTGACGAGCGTTTACGAATCGATCCCAAATCAGAACAATACGTCAATTTACGCTGTACTATATTGACAAAGACGATTAAAAAGCAAAATATAACAAACCTCAACGGTAATCGAATACAGGTTTCAATGCAAACCCAACGCGTCCAATAAACGGAAGTAAAACAGCTCAGTTGAGAGCACAAAAAATTACCGTTTTCCAATAACGGTAAACACGGGTAACGGACAAATCAAAATGTGCGGAAGCCGAAGTGCAGTTAAACAAAGGAAAAATGTTCGGGAAAGAAAACTCTCACAGATTTAACATTTAGTTCAAATGTTATTTTCAATTTAAAGAACAAACAAAAAATATCACTGGAAAATTATGACACAAAAAACTTGATAAGGAACACGGGTGTAGGGTGGGAACAAATGTCTCCAGTTCGTTTGATCTTGCTGGACCGAAAGAGGAATTTTCAAGACATCGACGCGGATTCATACACCGCCCACCAAAATTTCTCAAAATCTGAAAAGCAAGTAGAGACACAAACACTGAACTGCGGGGCTCTCCTCTAACTGGCTACCCGAACCGTGTACCTGCGCGACCAATGACAGCGACTCGACGATCAAATGTTTGGTGGTATCTCTGGAGTTGGCAGACCCGAGGACCCGCCTCCTACCTATAACATTTGCCTTCAATGTAATCAACGTTCGTCTTCGCATGCAACCGGCAGACTGAATGCTTGGTGGTATTTCTGGGGTCAGCAGATCCGAAAACCCGCCTCCCACCTTAAGCACCAGCCCCCTGGCCCGACACCCCAGGTACACCCTATTCCACACCCTACCGCTACACTACTCGGCACCCTCAAGCAAACATAGCTTCCTAACGTCACGCTCCAAGATTCCTGCGGATGAGCGCACGGTGACTCTTCGAACTAATCCATCTCCACTATCGTTACATTCGAGCACCAACCCTAGCGGCCACTTTTCCTTTGGGACTTGGTCACTCACTAGCAGTACGACATCGCCTTTCTTCAAGTTTCTCTCTGGCTTCAACCATTTTTGCCTTCTTTGCAAGTTTGGAGATACTCTTTGATCCATCGATTCCAAAAGATCCCAGTGAGATAATTCACTTGCTTCCACTGACGCGTATACCGATCACGTAAACTAGCATCAGAAGGGATCCCCATGTTGCTTCCTATCAACAAAAGATGGTTTGGAGTCAGAGGTCCATCGTCGCGGCTATCTAATGACGGTGGCACCAAAGGTCGATCATTCAATATACGTTCTGCTTCGCACATAAAAGTATGCAAACTTTCGTCCGTCAACGTCTGCGCATTTACTATGGCGTTTAAAATATTTCTGATTGAACGCACCATACGTTCCCAAACGCCGCCTCTATGGCTAGAACTAGCGGGGTTAAAGTGCCATTGGATATGATGAACAGCCAGACGATTAGCGATCACGTGGTTATTGAGCCTTTGAATGTGCTCTTTCAGCTCTCGAACAGCCCCTACAAAATTCGTGCCATTGTCGCTGTAGATCTCAACGGGTTTCCCTCGCCGGCTAACGAAACGCATCAGTGCCATGATGAACGAATCTGTAGTGAGCGAGTGTGCAACTTCAATATGAACCGCTCGAACACGTAGACAAGTGAAGACACAGCCATACCTTTTTTCAATCGAACGACCACGTTTGACTTGGAAAGGTCCAAAATAATCCAAACCAACCGATTCAAAACAACGCAGCCCCTGCTGAATCCGAGCCAATGGAAGTGGAGACATCATCTGCTTACACTCGACTGCCAGTCTTTTACGACACCGGGTGCACTTCCCTATCACCCTTTTCACTGCGCGACCTCTTTGAAGTATCCAAAATTGTCTGCGTATTAAATTCTGCACATGAACCATGCCACAATGACCTTCAATTTCATGAAAATACCGGATGATGAGTTCGGTGACAGTATGCCGCGAGGGTAAGATAATTGGAGTACGAAAAGCCGCAGGATAGCTGGAATAATTTAAGCGTCCACCAACACATAAGACTCCATCCAGGACTATCGGGTTCAGCTTGGCAAATCTGCGATGCCTCAGGCACTTCTTGTTCTGTTTCGTTTCATAGTGTGCAAGCTCATCAGCAAACACTTCCTGCTGCACGAACATGATTACTTTTCTTTCTGCATTTCGCAGTTCGGATACTGTGATTGCAGACAGTGATCTCAACGAATTCCGCTCCGGTGGCTTCAGTTTGAGGTAATCAACAAACCTTGTCAGCCATGCAATACTCCTGAGCAACTTCGACCAACTAGAGTGATAGTTGACGACAGCATTCAAACCATATTCTAGTGAGCTATTTGCCGATGTTATATTAACCCTTTTGTATTCTAGTTCCGGAGAATGAACTGTGTTTGTATCCAGGTTCAGAAATTTTCGCTCTGGCCATACAACAGGGCCTCGTCAACCATCGCTCCAACTCAAATTTCGAACGTATGCCCCTTGAAGCCAGGTCTGCAGGATTTTCACCTGAATTCACATGACTGCGCTGTGATGAATCGGTATACGTATGTATAATCGCTAGGCGGTTGGCGACGAACGTAGAGAATCTAGAAGTAGTGTCGCATATATAGTGCAGGACTATCATTGAATCAGTCCAAAAACAGATTTTAGAGAAAAGTTCCGCCATTCCTTCCTTTAACAACTCACTGACACGTACAGCCAATACTGCAGCATTGAGCTCGAGGCGGGGAACAGTGACAGTTTTCAAGGGAGCTACTCTGGATTTTCCAAAAAGAATACAGCTTTGACATTCGTTTGCACTTGAAATGTGTTTAGCGTATGCTACAGCACCGTACCCTGTCTCTGAGGCATCGGCGAATATATGCAGCTCAAAGTTACATTGAGAGTTCTTATCGGCACATCTGATACATCTCGACACAGATAGGGTTTCAATGACATTGACTAACCGCAACCAAGAAGAAGAAGAAGAAGAAGAAGAAGAAGAAGAGAACTTTATTCGTTAAAACGAATTTTCAGTTAATCAAAATAGTTTAAACACAGAATTTCAATACGAATAAGGGGGACGTCAAAGTTTGATGGGAAAATTTGAGATTGCCAGTCACATTTACAATCAAAACAGTTTCGGTTCCGTCTGCAGGCTTGTATGAGTTTTCTTTCGCATTATTCTGACCGGCGCAGAAAAAATTCCCCATCCTTCAAAAAATAAAAATATTGCGCAGCGTTTAAAGCGTGCGGGGCATCAAACGTCCTTTGTTTACATGTTCACGTCATGTTAAAACGTTTCAAAAAACAAAAGCTTCCGTGTTGACTGAACGAATAAAAACGCATGAAATCATTAATTTTGAGCACGGCCGATTCAAAGGCCCCGCTCCAGCCAGAAACCATTAGTTCCAACAGACTTCATCAGCCTCACAAATAGGTTGGTCCCATCCAAGACCCGATTTGCAGAGTCTTTGAAGTAGCATCTTGGGGGGAAGGCAAAGTGGAGACAAAAGCCCCAACGGGTCCTAAAATGATGACACAGCCGATAGTATACCACGACGAGTCATTGGCCTCTCGGGTAGGTTGAATCGAAATTCAAAGACGTCGCTATCCGCGTTCCATTGCAAACCCAATGCTCCATGCACATGATCGTATGAATTACTCATATTGACCGTAAATGTGGCACAATCTGAACTCGGCAGGTCTTTTAACAAACGTTTATCGTTTGACACCCACTTCCTTAAATGGAAGCCGCCTCGAGAAAGCATATGTCGACATTGGTCAACGAATTTCTTGGCGACAATAGAGCAGTCAAATGATACCAAACAATCATCAACATAAAATTTTTCCATAACAGCACGTTGGGTAAATTCATCATAATCACCAGCGAAATCCATTGCGGTCTTTCGAAAAGCATAATTGGCGCAGAATGGGGAAGACGTAGCTCCGAATGGATGAGCTGTCATCTCAAATTCGACCGGATCTTTTTCGACATCCGCATCATCCCACCACAGAAATCGTAATGCCGATAGATCTTTGTCAGGTACCTTAACTTGCATGAACATTTCCTCAATGTCTGCAGCTAGAGCTACCTGACCTATCCTGAAGCGCAAAAGCACGGTAACCAGATTCGCTGTTGTATCAGGGCCCTGGCACAGCATATCGTTCAGTGAAAACCCATGAAATTTGGCAGCACAATCCAGTACTACCCGAAGTTTTTCTGGTTTTTTGGGGTTCAACACAGCGTGATGAGGTAGATACCACAAGGGCCGATTACTCTCGGCAACATACGGTCCAACCTTCCTTGCATACCCTTTGGTCACGTTGGCATTCATCACTTCTGTGTATTTTAGACAAAATTGAGGATCTTTTAGGAAACGCCTTCTCAGACTTTCTATCCTTTTGAACGCGACTGACCGATTACTGGCAAGTTTGGGGACACTATCCTTCCAGGAAAGAGGTACTACGTAATGTTCATCGACTAGCCTTGATTCTTCCTCCACTAGCTGAAGTACCTTTCTATCTTCGACGGAAGGGGAGTTCCTAATGCAACTCGAATCTTCAAATTCCGAGTCGTACATTCTTTTCAACAGCGATTCTATTTCACAAATTCCGCCGGAGAGCAGATTGACCAGGGCTGTTTTATGCGCTTTATAGTTCGTAGGTCCCAACAACACCCAACCGAGTAGGGTTTTCACAGCGTATGGCTGTTTCCGAGCACCCAATCGCTGTTCGATTGCCCAAAGTGCTTCCGGGATGTCACATCCAATCAAGATAACTATGCGTTTACGGTCAGTTTCCTCAAATACCACATCCTTGAGATGGGACCATCGACCTGCTAATTTTGAACGAGGCCGCATGTTTGCAAAGGGCATGATTTCATCAACGACCAAAGCCTTGTTGATGTCAATTATCTCCAGTCCATTAAGCGATTGCAACTTGAACTCACTAGCAAGCTCGCGAGCGGAAATTGTACCGTTCATCGTCTTAATGCGAGTTTCTGAAGCATGCATCTCAAGTCCAAGGTTTTCAGCGACTTCACGACAAACGACTGTCGTATCAGAACCAGAATCAAGAAATGCGTATGCTTCCAAAGAACCTCCAGGTCCTACCAAGCGAACAGGTAATACCCCCATAGAGACAACTTGCCCACAGTTCGTCATGCTCACTGTTTTGCTTTCAACGTGAGACTGGACCTCAGGTTCCCAATGCAGCAATGTGTGGTGAGGAGCCTTACAACCAACGACTTGACATGAATTAGTGACACGACAAAATTTTCTGTCATGACCAGCCTTCAGGCATTTGAAACACAGGCGAAACTGCTTCACCTTTTTCCAACGTGTTTCGCAGTCGGCCGTAATGAAGTCTTTGCAAGATGCCACTCCATGAGTACCCCCACAGGTTGGGCATCCTGGATTTTCAATCTTCTTTGTGTCGTCTGCACGCCACTGAGCAAAGGTTTGCTTTTTATTCACGACTGGTTTATTACCAGTTTCACTCGTGCAAGCGTTCTTACCCTTGCGATTTTGCTCCACTAATTGACCGAACCGGCTGTTAGCAATCTTTGCCCGTAGACTGATGAAGCCCATCAAATCCGCGAAATTTGGCTCTCGGTCTTCGCAGGTACGCTGCTCGACGTTCTCAGCCCACTGCTGCTGTAGATACAGAGGAAGTGTGCGGACCAAGCGTTCAAGCACCATCAATGAATTGAGGTCCGCAGTGTAGTTTATTTGCTCTAAAGCAATTTGGCAATTACTCATCTTTATCACTAGGTGTGACAATCGTTGCGGACTGTACGGTGCTGCTTCAAACTCACTGAACAGTCCATCCAGCATGGATCTTGCTATTTTATGCGGTTGCCCGGAGAGGTCCTTCAGGATTGATCTCGCCCGCTTCTAAGCACGTTCAGGTGGCAGCATTACACACTCTTCTATAGCTTCCTTTGCTATACCTCGGCAATAGTGTAGCAGATATAGAAACCTCTGTCCGTCATCACGAGTTCTAGACTCCACATAGGTCTCGAACTGACGAAAAAACTTCCAGTAGGTGCTAGCTGAACCGTCAAAAGACATTAATTCTATCTTCGGAAGATCAGATCGTGGTAAACTACCGGGCTTTATATCACGAACAGAATCTTCTACCTCCGAACGAGGGTAGTCAGCTACTTCTTCCTTTTGATGCCCACAATGCGCAAGATAACTTGCAACCTTTTGATCGGTATCAATATCTTGCAAGTGTGAATCTGCATCGTCAGATGCAGAAGCAGCAATCTCGGCCATTTTAACCTTCTGTGCAGCCTCAAGCATTTCCAGTTTGTGCTTCATTTCGATTGTTTCGTGCGACAGCTTTAGGAGTTCAAGGCGCATTCTAGCATTACGAACAAGGATATTTGAATCTATCGTTGAACCCCTTAAGCTATCACGAGAGCCCACAACAGAACAATGAATGCGCTCACCTGCGGTGTCTTCCGTTCCATTATCGACCAACTGTTGGGAAGATTTGATCTTTGCGACAAAACTGCGGGTAACAGGCATATTGACGTCAGCGAATTCGACGTTGAGTACTGTAGCGACCAAACCGTCACTGGGGAATAGTTTCTGTCACGGAAACTAGTTGCCTGCTACGAGCCACGAGAATCTTCTACCGGGAGTGACGAGCGTTTACGAATCGATCCCAAATCAGAACAATACGTCAATTTACGCTGTACTATATTGACAAAGACGATTAAAAAGCAAAATATAACAAACCTCAACGGTAATCGAATGCAGGTTTCAATGCAAACCCAACGCGTCCAATAAACGGAAGTAAAACAGCTCAGTTGAGAGCACAAAAAATTACCGTTTTCCAATAACGGTAAACACGGGTAACGGACAAATCAAAATGTGCGGAAGCCGAAGTGCAGTTAAACAAAGGAAAAATGTTCAGGAAAGAAAACTCTCACAGATTTAACATTTAGTTTAAATGTTATTTTCAATTTAAAGAACAAACAAAAAATATCACGGGAAAAACTATGACACAAAAAACTTGATAAGGAACACGGGTGTAGGGTGGGAACAAATGTCTCCAGTTCGTTTGATCTTGCTGGACCGAAAGAGGAATTTTCAAGACATCGACGCGGATTCATACAATGAGCGTGACCTGGAAAACGTATTACTAAATTCTTACCTACTTGGGTCTAACAATTCACTGAATATTCGTATTCATGTTGATATTCCATGGTCCGAAAGGAGGAACAATACATACGACAAAAGAAAGACATCTAATCGCAATCTCATCATCCTCGGAGTTCCAGAACTGGCAGACAATCCTGAGGCTAACGAGCGAGCTGAGCATGACTACAGGCAATGGAGTTTTCTGGCTGATACCATTTTCGTCGAAAAGGCCGTTGTCGTGGATACTTTTAGACTGCCTTCCTCAGCAAAATACAAAGGTAATGGGCCACGTCCATTAAAAATAAACTTCCTAATGAGTACTATGGTTGATACTGTACGTTCCAACTGGAAAAGCTGGAAACACAAAATCCCAAAAGGTGTAATCCTTAGCGACCACATAAACAGTGATATAAATGCAGCCCATTCTGCATTAAATACTGTCAGGATTGATGAAGCCCTATCAACTGAACCAAGAAATGAATCTTCAGCTGGGACACAAAATCAGCAATCGAACGCAAAGCCACCCCAACTGACTCCCAAGAGTGGACTGAAGCCAGATAAAGAAATCTTTTTCGGCCAAAAAGAGGACTCAATTTGCGCCTCTCAACCTGAAACGACCGATATGCTACTTAACTTGTCAAAAAACAGAACAGTGCCGACTCTTCCAGAGTCGGCGTGACAATGACGGTTGTCTCAGACTATGACATCACACGACACCATCCATCTTTGCTTACCAAAACTGTTCTTGGATGCCTCTATACCAATGCCCAATGCTTGATTAACAAATTTGCCGAACTTGTCGCTCGGTTCGAGACTAAACGACCTCAGCTAATTGCCATTACCGAAACTTGGCTGAGCCCGGAAATCCACGATTGTGAGTTAGAGATTGCTGGCATGTCACTGCTCCGCCGAGACCGTGCATCACGTGGAGGAGGTGTGGCACTCTATTATGATCAGAGACTCAAGTGCAGAGAAATGACGGATTCCGACTTGGTGCTTCAGGACACGCTATGGTGTTTGTTGACAACGGCTACAGGCGATGATTGCACAATCGGCGTAATTTATCGCCCACCAGCAGCCCCGGAAGTGTATAATACGAATCTACTCGACAAGCTACGCTTGATTGCCTCGAGATATCATACCAGAATCTTGATCATGGGAGACTTTAATCTGCCTAACTTGCTGAAGACGAACAAAATTTCTCACACCTTCCACTGCTGCCATCTTCCAGCAGCTGTTTGACGAAATTCCTTTGTATAATCACGTTGAAAGCAATACAAGATACAGAGGGAGAGATATGCCTTCAATGCTCGATCTTATCTTGACAACTGAAGAGGACTCCGTCGAAAGCATTACATACGATTGTCCGCTAGGTTCGAGCGACCATTTGGTCTTGAATTTTGACTACCTATGTCGAGCAGAGCGAGCAAACGATAGAACAAAATTCATCAGAAAGGTATGCCTATCAAAATTATCAAACGCCCTAGGTTTGATTAACGATTGGCAAATTGAAGGCATAGGAGTAAAAGAGCAGTGGTGTAGCATATTGACCAATCTACACCGGGAAATCAACTCACACTCGGCATTCGTACCAAAACAGTGTGGAAAGGCATTCGAATTTAAAATCCGCAGTCGCACTCGGAAATGGATTAAACTGCGAAATAAGGCTTGGATAAACCATCGCCAGTTAACCACCGATGCCACATGGGAGACCTTTAGAAAACTAAGAAACCAGGTCATCAAACTTATTGCTGAAGACAAAATACAGTATCAAGCTGTCATAATGTCTAAAATGGAACGGAATCCCAAGCTTCTTTACCAGATTGTGAACAAGCAGTGTTCAGTGAAACCAGGAGTTGCGGCCTTGCGGACGCCCACTGGAATGACCACAAATGCAGCTGACACCGCGGATGCTTTGGTAAATTATTATGCTACAGTATTTTGTCCAAAGGAAAGCGTGGATATACAAATGGATCCAGAAATAACGCATCCTCTACCATTGGACACAATAACCATCAACAAAGAAGAGGTGCTGGGAACACTACTATCGTTGAATCCCAGAAAATCCCCTGGTTGTGATAAAATTACCCCGAATATACTCAAGCATTGTGCACAATCTCTATGCGGACCTCTAACTCAGTTATTCTGCGAATCGTTGTCGCAAAGTGTCATACCGACTGAATGGAAATCTGGTATAATCTCCCCGATTTTCAAAGGCGGGGTGCGTTCGGAGCCCGCAAATTACAGACCTGTTACTTTGTTGTCCGCCGTATCCAAGGTACTCGAAAGGATCGTGGCAAAAAAACTGAGCAAATACCTTGAGGAAAATAAGCTATTTTCGGGAGCCCAACACGGTTTTAGAAGGGGATACTCCTGCCTTACTAACCTTCTCCTCACCCTTGACGACTGGACTCGAGCAGTGGATGCTGGGGATACTATCCATGTATGTTACCTCGATATGTCGAAAGCATTTGACCGTGTAAACCACAGTATTCTCTTGCAGAAGCTGGAACGTTGTGGTATCACTGGCAGTCTGTTAGCATGGTTAGAAAATTACCTGACTGATCGGTTTGTTCAAGTCTCTGTGGACGGTGCTCTATCGAAGTCGGTAGCCGTGACAAGTGGAGTGCCTCAGGGATCCGTCCTCGGACCAATCCTCTTCGCGCTTTATGCTAATGACATACCAGCTCTCATCAAATGCAAGATCGTACTGTTCGCGGACGATATAAAAGTTTGGTCTAAGATAAGTAAGTCGGAGGACTGCGAACTGCTCCAGAAGGATCTGGACAACCTCCAGGCTTGGTCCCTAAAAAATCGCATATTTTTCAATTTCCAAAAGTGTCACATGTTAAACATTGGCAAATATGTGGAGTACCAGTATTTTCTTGGAACACACAGCCTCTCGTGGACCATGGAACAAAGGGACTTGGGTGTGTTAATAAGCAACACCCTAGGGATGTCGAGCCACTGCAACTACGTCTATCGCAAAACATCACAGAAATTGTCACTCCTAAAGAGAATTTTCGGTAGGTTCTCAAAACAGACAATTCCCTGTATTATAAATACGTATATCAGGCCCACGATGGAATATGCGGTTCAAGCATGGTCGCCATGGCTTAAAAAAGATGTTGCGACTTTGCAACGAATATATCATCGAGCTACCAAACTTGTCACTGGACTCAGCCGGAAACCCTACAATGAGCGAATCAAAACGCTGAATTTATTTGATTATCCACGTCGTCGTATCCGAGGCGATTTGATTCTGGTTTACAATATTTTGAATACTGAAAATCACCCTCTACAATGCTTATTGAATCTACGGAGCTCGCATAATACAAGAGCTCACACACTTACTCTAACTGTCCCTCACTCGAGACTAAACTGCAGACGACATTTTTTTGCCGTGCGAGTTTGTTTTACTTGGAACAATCTGCCAGATAATGTTGTGAACTCACCAAACCAGCAAACTTTCAAGAGAAGCCTTGATGCCTATTTGACCCTAAACCCCTGCATTGAAGAAAACTATACATCCTAACACCATATACCTACATTTGTTATCCCACCAATCGAAAACAATTTCTGCCCTTGGATATTTACTTGATTTTTGAACTGCCCAGTAAGCAATCTAATCCAATTTTTGCTTGTTATATTATTCGTTGTTGTCATATTATTCTGTGGTTTTTTGTAAAGCTATATGCTTTTTAGACCATTAAAATTGAATTGAATTGAATTGAATAGTACCAAGTTCTTCGAAATATTCACCAAGTTTATCACGACGGTCCACGTTGGAAGCACTGGACTAGAGTTTCGCTCTTACTTGAGCTCATCAGCAGTGCATATCTCTGTCTCGGGTCGTATTCGCACCCAGGACCTTCACCATTGTGGTCTCATGACTCACGGCCTGAGTTACCGTCCACCGTTTGATCGATCGCGATTAAGCCTTCATGAATGTTTCTCCAGACTGGCACATTTGAGTAGCGTCATATGCCCGACCAGTCGAGGAGCCAGTAACATCTGTTGTGATCGTCCAACCGATCTGATCTCCTTGTCAGGTATGCAAAGCAAATGCGTAAAAAGCAGCTTGTTTTTGTAGTTTCCCTGCATGCGATTTTTTTATATATATAAAATAATACCGGATAAAAATTATGACATATAATCAAATACACTGGCGCCACTGACTTCGATTTACAGCCATATCTCGTAAGGTTTCCAGGCAACTATTAGGTGGAGCTTTTGGACCCTAGGCAAACGAATAAGCCCAACTGAGCCTAGCTCTACGGTGAGTTTCTTCATCTCAACGCGCCAAGTCATAGACTGGTCACCCGATCATTTTAACAGCTTCTGTCAAGGTTCTGGTTCCCAAGGTTGTCACAGCCGGGAGTGGTGGTGGGGATAAGCTCCCGCTACCTACAAAATGCTCCCATACGGCGTGCGTCTCAAATAGCCTCTGACAACCGAAGCCCAACTCCTGGCCTGCTCGTGGCGGAACTGCTTCTACTGACAGGAGAAGGGGCGAAGGCGGGTGACTGGCGCCTCAAAACCAGTTCGCTTCGGGTAGATGGAGCTCGTCAGCCTGGGAGGGCAGTCCATCTAGGGGATGGAAACCCTGACTCCAAACCTCCGCTTCCTGCGGATTACACAATCACAATACTCCGCCGAGGACGGTCCCAAGCCCGTCTGCAAAAGGAGGAGGGTTAGACGCGGGGTCAGCAACCCCACTCTGTAAAAACCTCAAACCGCTACTGAAACCAAAGCAACATGTCATACCAAAGTAAGATCTCCATGCTCGAATCGAGAAGAAACCTCATCTGAGGTAAAAATGAAGCAGATTGGTGAAAGCCCACCGGAAGCCAGTCAGCAGATGAATCTTCTGTCGATGAAAGCAGCAACAAAGATTGCCACATGGAACGTCCGTACGATGTATGAGACCGGAAAGGCTGCACAGGTCGCGAAAGAAATGCAAAAGTATGGTATACAACTGCTGGGAATATGTGAAAGTAGATGAAATGGATCTGGCATGTTGATTTTGACATCCGGGGAACGGATTATTTACTCAGGTCATGAAGATGAGAACCATAGTCATTCAGAAGGCGTCGCCATTATGTTATCCCCAATAGCTGCAGGCGCTCTCATTGGATGGGAACCCGTTGACTCACGGATAATCACAGCCAGATTCAACTCCAAGGGGAGAAATGTGACGGTAATTCAATGTTATGCGCCCACAAACAATGCTAGCCTTGAGTCGAAAGAAGAATTTACGTGCGTCTGCAGTCTGTCCTAGACAAGACACCCAAGCGAGATATCAAGATTTTGATGGGTGACATGAACGCGAAATTGGGTCCAGATAACACAGGGAGAGAATCTGTGATGGGTACGCATGCCCTAGGTGAAATGAATGAAAACGGTGAACTTTTCGCAGATTTTTGCGCGCTCAACGATCTGGTCATCGGAGGCAGCATCTTTCAACACCGAAACATCCACAAGGCCACCTGGACATCACCTGATGGTGTTACTGCCAATCAAATCGATCACCTATCGATTTCACGAAAATGGAGACATAGTCTCCTTGATACACGCGTAATGCGAGGTGCGGATGTTGCTTCAGACCACTACCTTCTAATGGCCAAAATTAAAATCAAGTTGAGAGCTTTCTGCGAAACCGGCAGTCGGCCTAGTGTAAAGTACCACACACAGAAACTAAAGGAAGAGCGTACAAGAAGACTTTATTTTTGTCTTAGTATTTGATATGATTTTAGCTTTCATGGTGCTGGTTGAAATACATAGACTTGTTTAATAATCGTCAGATTAGTTGTATGTGAAACTAGCCAAGATTATTTTCGAAGTGCATGGGAATTCACGAATGGCGATATTGTTCAGACATGACTCGTTTGAACGTTAGGAGTTGCGGCATTCCAGTCTGCTGCATCTTCAAACTCGCGCGTTTCAGCTTGAAAATTTCGAAGGTGTGTTCTTGCTTACATGATCAAAAACGTCATACGGTTTATTTGCATTGATTTGGTGTTAAAGTATAGTGCATTTCTAATGTATGATTGCCCATTCAGTTAACATGAAGACTTTATTTTTGTCTTAGAATTTGGTATGCTTTAAGCCTTCATGGTGCTGGTTGAAATACATACATTTCTTTGATAATTATCAGAATACATTTTTGTAACAACTGAACAAGATTATTTTCGAATTGCATGAGAATTCACGAATGGCGATATTGCTCACACCGACTCGTTTAAACGATGAGATTTGCGTAATTCCAGTCTGCTGCATTCTCAAACTCCCGCGATTCAGCTTGAAAAATTCAACGGTGAGTTCTTGCTTACATGATCAAAAACGTCAAACGGTTTATTAGCATTGATTTGATGTTAATGTATAGTGCATTTCTAATGTATTATTGCCCATTCAGTTACCATGAAGACTTGATTTTTGTTTTAGTATTTGATATGCTTTTAGTATTCATGGTGCTGGTTAAAATACATAGATTTGTTAGATAATCATCAGATTACTCGTTTGTAACCCTGACCAAGATTACTTCCGAACTGTTTGCGAATTCACGATTGGCGATATTGTTTTGACATGACTCGTTTAAACGTTAGGAGTTGCGTCATTGCAGTCTGCTGCATCTTCAAACTCGCGCCTTTCAGCTTGAAACATTCAACGGTGAGTTCTTGCTTACATCATCAAAAACGTCAAACGCTTTATTGGCATTGTTTTTATGTCAATGTATAGTGCATTCCTAATGTATTATTGCCCATTCAGTTCACACGAAGACTTTATTTTTGTCTTAGTATTTGATATGATTTTAGCTTTCATGGTGCTGGTTGAAATACATAGATTTGTTAGATATTCATCAGATTACTTGGTCGTAACCCTGACCAAGATTAATTCGAATTTTTTGAGAATTTACGATTGGCGATATTGTTCAGACATGGAACGTTTAAACGTTAGGAGTTGCGTCATTCCAGTCTGCTGCATCTTTAAACTCGCCCGTTTCACCTTGAAACTTTCAACGGTGAGTTCGTGCTTACATCATCGGAAACGTCAATCGGTTTATTGCCATTTATTTGATGTTAATGTATAGTGCATTCCTGATGTATTATCGCCCATTCAGTAAAAATGAAGACTATATTTGTGTCTTAGTATTTGATATGAATTTAGCATTCATGGTGCTGGTTGAATATATATATTTCTTTGATCATTATCAGAATACATTTTTGTAACAACTAACGAAAAGTATTTTCGAATTGCATGAGAATTCACGAATAGCGATATTGCTAACACCGGATTCGTTTAAACGTTAAAAGTTGCGTCATTCCAGTCTGCTTGTCAGCAAATTTGTTAGACAACAGCGATTTCTGCGAAATCCATGTTGGGCAACTGCCAAAAGTTGATTCGTTTCCAGAAATCGTGCGACAGAGTTGATCACAATTTACTCTTGAACAAGCTGAAGAAACACGGTGTTGTTGGAAGACTATACGAATTGCTAAGAGATTACCTCAGCAACAGACACATCCGAGTTCGTGTGGACGGCCTATTATCGAAGAACATCGATGTCACTAGCGGAGTTCCACAAGGCTCAGTGCTTGGACCAATACTGTTTCTAGTCTATATGAACGATATACCACTACCAAATGATAGTAAGATGGTTTTGTTTGCTGACGATATAAAAGTATGGAGGCAAATCAGAAATGCTGACGATTGTATCTTGCTGCAAAACGATTTGAGTGCTTTGTTCAACTGGTCATCTGAAAATAAACTGTCATTGAATATGCAAAAGTCGAAGATGATTCAGATTGGTCGTGACCTTGGCTTTTCCTATCCATACAAGCTCGGCGACATTAACCCCCAAGGACGGTCCCAAGCCCGTCTGAGAAAGGAGGAGGGTTGGGCTTTAGGCTAGCAACCCTATCCCGTAAAACCTACATTGCTACGGAAACGATGACAACAGATCCGTGGTTCGGTCATGTCTGCAGGATGGATCCCAGTTCGCATACGAAGGTAGCCATGCACTGGCATCCGCAAGGTAAACGAAAAAGGGGACGGCCCAAGGAAACGGCGCAGAACTTTGGAACGCGAACTACATGCACAAGGATTCACGGTGCAGACGGCAACGGAAGCAGCGACAGACCGGAACCACTGGCGTGAAGTTGTCTTCGCCTCATGTGCCACCCGGCACGGAGAGGACTGACTGACACTGAAAAAGAAAAGGACCTAGGTGTCTGGATTTGCGGCAGTTTGAAAAATGGTCTACAATGCGAAACCGTTTACAAAAGCGCGTCTCGGCTGCTCTGCATGCTACGGCGGATATTTGGACGTTTTTCCCCGGGGTGTTTTCCTCTCATGATGAATACATACTTACACCCGGTTCTAGATTATGCCGCACAAGCCTGGACACCATGGCTCCAAAAAGACATCTTACTCCTGGATCGCATATACCGGAGAGCTTCTAAGCTTGTCATTGGTCTCGAAAATATGTCATTCGCCAGGCGACTCAGACAACTGGAAATGAATACACTTGCACAAAGGAGAATGCGAGGTGATCTCATCCTCGCATACAAAATACTAACTACTGTTTCCCACCCCCTGGATATATTATTTACCCTTCGAACTTCAAGCAACAGCCGTGGCCATGGTTGCAAGTTGGAAATACCACATTCCAAACGGAACTGCCGCAGGTATTTTTATTCCGTACGTGTGTGCTTTGCTTGGAATTCCCTACCTTCCGATTTGGTAAGCTCAAACAGCTTATCTATATTCAAATCAAAACTTGACGATTATATGAGAGCTAATCCGAATTTTTCCCCAAACTATTAATAAGCTATCATTGTCCCATTGATTTTGATTTTATTTATACTTATATATACATTTGTACCTATATTTACACCCTGTGGTTATTGTAAAGTTAATTGCTTTTTCAACCATCTTGAATCTTGCAGCATCTTCAAACTCGCGCGGTTCAGCTTGAAAAATTCAACGGTGAGTTCTCGCTTACATGATCAAAAACGTCAAACGGTTAATTGGCATTGATTTCATGTTAATGTATAGTGCATGTCTAATGTATTATCGCCCATTTAGTTACTATAAAGATAGCTAGATAGCTAGCTAGCTAGATAGATAGATAGATAGATAGATAGATAGATAGATAGATAGATAGATAGATAGATAGATAGATAGATAGATAGATAGATAGATAGATAGATAATAGATGAGTATAGATAGATAGATAGATAGATAGATGATAGCTAGTAGATAGATAGATAGATAGATAGATAGATAGATAGATAGATAGATAGATAGATAGATAGATAGATAGATAGATAGATAGATAGATAGATAAGATAGATAGATAGATAGATAGATAGATAGATAGATAGATAGATAGATAGATAGATAGATAGATAGATAGATAGATAGATAGATAGATAGATAGATAGATAGATAGAATGATAGATAGATAGATAGATTGATCGATAGATAGAAATCTAAAATAATTATTAAAAAAGTTTTTTGCATGTGCTTACAAACAAACTACAAGTAATAAGGCTTGGTTGCTGATGACAACGCAGCAGTTGTTTGCATGAAGGCGTGATGATTGTACTACAGAAACTTTTTGGAGGGTCTGACATAGGTAACGGAAGATTTATATAGTGATTAAGCTAATTTATTATGAAATATTAATGAAAAACCTACTGTAAAGTCATCGCATAGGAAAGATTCAGTCCAGTCTTCGGCATTAATAAGGTTTGCGAAGTTTTTTCCAGTTTATATGACTAATGATGGATGATTTTCTACATATTTTCACTTTAAAGTTGCAATTCAATTCGAATGTTATGATATTGTGGCCACCTTTAATACGATGATGATATTTCCTAGGTAAATGGATTAACATTAAGAGTGAGGACAACGTCAAGAATATTGTTGTTACGCGTTCGTTCATCGATAAACTGCTTGAAGCCTAACAGATTTACGCTAGAAAATGGTATTTGAGTTTCATAGGAGTACTATTTTCCCAGTTTTGTGCGGTGATTTAAAATCTTTTGATGTCATTTATCATTCGCGGGGGAAGTGAAGCCATTATAAAGCAATTAATCAAGCGCTAGATTGATGTTTGTGTCGCAGACGGTGTGTAATAGACACTTCGAAGTCAAGGTCAACGGTGGGTAATACTAGCCAGATAGAATCTTCCAGGTGTTCAAAGACGGATCAAACGAAATTATTAGCCTGAGTCTCTGAATGTACATTAAAAAGGCATCCATGTTTATTAATGCTATCCTTTCTGAACAAATTTACAGTATAGGATGTCAGGGCGATAGTTTTGCCACGGAATGCTATGATACGACTGATTAGGCATCACCGTGGAATTATGAAATTTATGATTGCTTAAACGTCGATTGAAATGTAAGATGTTCATATTATCTAGGGAATAAAACTTTCTAATGGAATCTTATGTCCTCCGCACAAGTTTCTGTGCAGATTGATTCAACAAGCTTCATAGTTCGTTGTAGTATATTCTTATCGATTCTTACTTTCGCATTTTTTAGAATAACAGAATCTAAATAAAGTGAACAATTACTAGATTTAGGAATTTTCGTAGCTAAAGTCTCTTCATTTACACGATGATAATAGATTAATACAGAGATTAGCAAAAGCGTTGCAAGATATAGTGTAGAATGATTCGTGATTCCTACATATTGCATTATTGTTTTGTTATAATGATACGTGTATATATGTACACAGTTTATATATATTATTCACGCCGCTTACGTGTTCTGCTTTGGGACAAGTATATTGTGTGTGATTGCATTGGATCAGTTTGCCGTGTTACGCTGAGAAGTGTGTTCCATTTTGTTGGGAACAATAACCGCTACAGTATGAAGGCAAACAGGAAGAAACCGTTAGTGACGTGCAAGTGCGGGTATATGAGCAACACATTACTTTGGCTATAAAGCTATAATCATGAATAGATAGATAGATACATAATTAGATAGATACATAGATAGATAGATAGATAGATAGATAGATAGATAGATAGATAGATAGATAGATAGATAGATAGATAGATAGATAGAAGATAGATAGATAGATAGATAGATAGATAGATAGATAGATAGATAGATAGATAGATAGATAGATAGATAGATAGATAGAAAGATAGATATATAGATAGATAGATAGATAGATAGATAGATAGATAGATAGATAGATAGATAGATAGATAGATAGACATATAGATAGATAGATAGATAGCTCGATAGATAGATAGATAGATAGATAGGTAGATAGATAGATAGATAGATAGATAGATAGATGATAGATAGATAGATAGATAAATAGATAGATAGATAGATAGATAGATAGATAGATAGATAGATAGATAGATAGATAGATGATAGATAGATAGATAGATAGATAGATAGATAGATAGATAGATAGATAGATAGATAGATACACGACAATTGTTGAATTCGCTTGATAAGATGAGTTCGGTGATTTATTTGAAATGGTATCTGATTAATTCAGAAGTTTGCTAACTACTGAATATACGTTCGCGAATATGAGACACTGTGTATGGTGACACTGATAATGATAGTGAGCTGATTTGATTTTCAACATTGACGACTTTTGTATCATTACTATGCACATAACATATCTTGGACAAGTAAATCGCGAATGTAACTTGTCACAAGATGCACATTATCCAAACATTATCCAAAATATGATTCGTTATACGTGGATCAATACACCGGTGAATACATTCCACACGTAAGTTTTTATCGATAAACATGTTTACCGTGCTTTGAATTATACCCAACGAGCAATACGAGGGAGAACATAGTACGGCTAAAAAACAAATTGTTAGCGGCAACGCAAATGTTGCTCTCTTAGCTGATTGTGCATCATGGTTAACGTTCCATTAGTGAAGCTGCATGGAATTTAGTGAGCTTTTTGAACTATCATGTAGCTTGTGACTCATAAATATTTCTCCATGACATTGTACGTTGACTAACCGCCTATGCTCTGTGAGATAGACAAATAATTTCCACGTGGCTCCCCTCTCACTACATGTGGTAGAGCGTTTAGTTTCATTTGCTCCCTGTAGTCTGCTAGCCTGTACAAGGTGCGCACTTTCGTCCAATAAGATTGCGAGTTTGCGCGAAAGCGTCACCCCCTCACTCGCTTGAATCGAAAGACAGTCTCAGGCTGAGAGATTACAGTGTATGTAATAATTTCACCACACATAATATCAGCCTTAAATCGGTGACGGCATATTGACACTGGTTTACAAATCTGTATCATAATTAAAACGTTACATGAATGCGTTGACATGTCAAGTAGGTCAGACAATTGTACAGTGCATAAGCAGCGTGATGTGTAACCCAGACTTGTAGCTACTCTGGGGTAGAGAAATGCAGACAGTCTATGTGGAATGCAGGTCATTCCATGCAACGAGACAAATGCGATTACATAGAACAAGAGGAGATAAAGAGATGTCATTATATGTAAAATGTCTCTTTCCCCTTCTTACTTAATGTGTGAAATTATTCGAAGTCCTATTGAATTATTAGCAGGCTAGCTGAATCTCAAGTAGGTCAGACAATTGCACAGTGCATAGGCAGCGTGATATGTAACCCAGACTTGTAGCTACTTTGGGGTAGAGAAATGCAGACAGTCTATGTGGAATGCAGGTCATTTCATGTAACGAGACAAATGCGTCTCATATTCGCAAACGTATATTCAGTAGATAGCAAACTTCCGAATTAATCTATCTATCTATCTATCTATCTATCTATCTATCTATCTATCTATCTATCTATCTATCTATCTATCTATCTATCTATCTATCTATCTATCTATCTATCTATCTATCAATCTATCTATCTATCTATCTATCTATCTATCTATCTATCTATCTATTTATCTATCAATCTATCTATCTATCTATCTATATATCTATCCATCTACGTATCTATATATCTTTCGATAGATATGTCTATCTATCTATCTATGTATCTATCTATCTTTCGATAGATATGTCTATCTATCTATCTATGTATCTATCTATATATGTATCTATCTATCTATTCATGATTATAGCTATATATGGATAATCGGGTTATTTCGGGTTATTTTAATTCCATTCAATACAATTCATTACAGACAACTACAAACTATGCAGATGTATGCCACTGTTGGATAAGGCTCGTACGACGAACCTGTTCAAAGCATGTGTCGAAACACATGTTAAATGGGGTTAAACCCATAACCATGAAACAAAATATTCATTTGCATGCTTTTCCGTCATTCACACCCCACGGCCGGTTTCGTGCTATTTGCACTCATCAGGTAGGGACAGTAAGATCAGGATCCGCATGCGCTTGAAACAGTGGAGGAATGGTAAACTAGGAGCGCTTTTATGCCACTACAGGTTGGATAAGGCTCGTACGACGAAACCCTGTTCAAAGCATGTTGTCGAAACACTTTTAAATGGGGTAAAAACCCATACCCCATCCATGAAAACCACAAAAATATTCTCATTTGCAATGCCTTTCCGCCCTCAACCCAAACCCCCGGCGCGACCCAAACCGCTGTCTCCCGTCTTCAACACCCACGCCCTGTTTTCCGTATTCAATGAATATTTTGTTCATGGTTATGTGGTTTTCACCCATTTCACATGTGTTTTCGACACAAACCTTACTTTTGAACCAGTTCGGTCGTACGAGCCTTATCCAACAGTGGCATACAGCGCTCCCCCCTCTATCTCCTCTCCTTTTTGTTTACCATTCCTTCACTGTTTCAAGCAGCATGCGTGAATCCTGAAGCTTACTGTCCCTACCTGATGAGTGTGCAAACAGCACACGAACTCGGTCCGTGGGGTGTGAATGACGAAAATCATGCACATGGAATATTTTGTTTCATGGTTATGGGTTTAACCCAATTTAACAATGTGGTTTCGAACACAAACATGCCTTTTTTGAACGCGTTCGTCGTACGAAGACCGGCATTCCCACAGCTGGCATACGCGCTCCCTTCTCTTTAACCATCCCGCCCTCCACCTGTTCAACACGCGCATCGCCTGACTCCTGAATCTTCTGTCCCACCTGATGAGTGGCAACAGCTCGAAACCGGGGGTGGAGGCCGTGCCCCCGCCGTGTTACTTGCCTGCGGATCTACAGGTGCTTACACTGATTTTAAGGTGCTTGCAAGTTTAAGCCGTTGCACACAAGAATTGAACCTCTGTCCCAGGCGTTAAGAACTGACCGACTGTCTTAAGTCAAGCCCGCGTACACCGTCCCAGCGTCTTCCACCCACCCTTCCACCCGTGCGTTCCCCCTCTTTATTTTTAACCCTTTTTTTGAATCTTTTTTGTGGGGTGTGAATGACGGGAAAGCATGCAAATGAATATTATGCAGATGTAATTTAGTTGAAACGAAACAGTGATACGTCTGTTGTCCGTATATCTTTAATATTCAAGTTTTCTCGACCATTTTTTCCACTACGGAACATTTCCATGTTGACCTCAACGTATTAAGTTGACGGTCAGTTTAGATCAGGTTACATTCAGAATAACAACTTTCTGTCGGCTAGTGTGTTTGCTTCGGAACCCTCCCATGTTGACCTCAAGGGTTGGCAACACGTTTAGCCTTACTGTCCACCGGATTTTCAAACCGAGCCGGAACAATCCCATGTTGACCTCAATGGTTTGCAACAAGCTTAGCCTCTCCGCTTGTAGTATACCGTAGTCTGTACTTTTATTTAAGGTCATTTCTAAATCAAACGTAGGAGCAACAACAAATCAACGCATATGAATCTTGTAGGAAAAGTAAACTATTTTCATGAAAGTGGATAACGTTGTACGACCACTGAGACGCATATAGCGTATTAACGGAATGTGTTATATTATAACTGTAGATAAATCATTCGGATAAATGTTGATTGTACTGGATACACTGTAAAGCTTGTTTCCGTCTGTTTGCTGTCAGCAGGTGGAGACGGTAAGATGAGATTCAGCGAGCCTTATTTCAGTTGATAACTGGTACGCTAAACCATCGTTTGGCTTGTATGGCTGTCTAATAAATAAAGAAGTGGTTCC
The DNA here is from genome assembly GCA_013407085.1 of Atriophallophorus winterbourni. Classification (NCBI taxonomy): domain Eukaryota; kingdom Metazoa; phylum Platyhelminthes; class Trematoda; order Plagiorchiida; family Microphallidae; genus Atriophallophorus; species Atriophallophorus winterbourni. The sequence continues at coordinate 4,279 of JACCGJ010013759.1, read as the reverse complement.
TATGCACACAAATTGCTACACCGTTGATGATTTGTTGTACACTCAAACTTGTACGATCCTTCAAGGTCATATCGGAATTGAGTGACTTCCTCGCTAATTCTGAAGCGCTTGTATTGCCCACGTTTGTGAACAAGGAGCTTACGTCAAAGCTGACCATCATCTCATCCTCCTCGATTGTTAGGGTACTTAATCGACCAACAAAATCTAAAAGGTAAAACTCTGATGTTTATATTGGGCAAACGTCTAGCATTGCTCTGTTTCTCACAAAGCATGGTAACCGAATTTCACCTTTAAAGCTTATTTATCCTGTCACATAACAAAATCCTATTGAATAACAGTTATAAAAAGACTGTTTGATAAAAGGAAACATATATTTAGAGATTTCTTAAAATTGTCAGTTTTCTCAGTTTTCTTTCACTTTCAAATTGGTTTCACTGTTGCATGGATAGTTGCGATTGATAATTTTCACCTTTATCGGTTCTCCTCTCGATTGGTTCGTTGGGGATTGCAATGGCGTATGGCGGAAAGAATAAGATAAAAAGATTAATTAAGCGGCTACCAATTTTAGAGTTCCCGCGTTCAAGCGAGCGTGTTGGTGATGTTAACAAAACCAAACACGCCATCATGATACCGAAAAATTATTTCGAACTTACACGTGGATAGTGCTCACGGTTTATTGATCCTGCAAAGCAGATCAAAAGTTTAAAAAAATGGGTCAGTGATAAGCGAATGATAGCACTCACCATATATCGCCATGGCACCAATATCAGCAACACGCGGGATCGAATGAAGCAATTGATCAAACATTTGCATACAAAAAAGCACCACTTTTCAGTATTGAAAGGTGGAGTAATTATACAATAAGTATGGTACCATTCGTTGCAATAAGGGCATTGCTCCCAATCGATTGTTTTTCCACCGAATTCAGGTGGTTCATCTAAACCGCACTGCCCACATATTTTCTCGTGATCTAAGAAAGCGTCAAGATCTACTGGTGGCATTCGAGAGGTGGACGGAATAGGAATTCGAGAGGTGGACGGAATAGGAATTCGAGATCTAGTTTCCTGTCCACGACCGTTTATGCGGCCATCATAAACGCCTATTACGCGAGTATCGCTGCCTTCATAAGCGGCTACCGTTTGATCTTCGTCATTACTGGTCATTGGAGAATTGTGGCTATCATTAGTTGCAATATTTTCTACATTCAATACCGTATCCATCGTCAGATTGTCGTACACGGCAGTTTCTAATGAAATCTGAGCCTCGTCCAAATCAAAGATATACGGAGGCAATATCCGTGAACTAGATGTAGTTAAATAGTTGTCCATACTTCGAATTAGAAGATTGAACTATGGGGGTTCAAAATGACGGTGAAACTTACGTAATACATCTAAACCGTAAGAAAAACCTGATGAAAAGACGCGACTAGAACGCCTAGGAACGTCCGCTGAAGAAAAATTAACCTTTAACGCATCATTACTAGTCCTTAGCCAGCGTTGGGACACAGGAAGTGAAGACAATTCAAAGTTTCTATATGAAGCAGCTGCAAGAGCATGTCTGCAATGCAATCCTTGGTCAATAAAAAAGGGGCATGAACACTTCCAAGTGGAGAAGCACACACCCCAAGAACCCGCGTCCCTAAGGAGCACCATAAATTCCGTTGAACCTACAACCCTTACTGTTGCTGCAGCTACGTTATCCGAAGTGAGATCGGCAGCATATGGCATGAGTAGATCACAAAGTGCATCAAGTTCCGAGTGGTTCGGAACATACGCAAGCCTTCGACTAATCGAAATAATTTCGCTTTGCCGGTGCCAAATAAGATACGTTGCACTAATTTTAGACAAACGAATGGCCTCCCATATTGCTATCTTACCACTGAGGAGATTCATTTTTATATACCTATGCATCACCTCCACCATATTGGTGTCCCCAATTCCGTACGTAGCCACCTTGGGACGTCGAGAATTCGCCCACTTATGGGAGTTGCAACAATGTTGCCCCTTAAAATAAGCGTAAAATACGGGATCCGCTCGTTGTATGTTAATTAAGACAAAGGCGTAACGCCATATACGACGAGTGGTTATAGCTACACGTACCCACTTCAGTGCTTCGGTCCGGGGGTTACGACGTGTGACATTGCGAAGCATGTGCACTCGGCAAAGCAGATGAGCGGCGTGTGGGAATACTTCTTCCACGGCATTCGCTATCACAGGAGCGCCGTCAGACATAACAGCTCGCACTGCGTCACACCCACCGACGAATTCTACAAAGGTCAGCAGAAACGTGCGGATGTCATCCGCCGTTTCCCTCCAAAGAAAACCTATTGCTACTGGCAGACTTTTTCTGCAACCGTCTACTATCATTAATTGATATAAAAAAATATTTCTCACGATTTGTACGGAATGTACCATCGATGAGAAGGAAATCGGAAAAACGGCCATACAAACTCAGCATTTCTTGGGTAACGAAGACAAAAAGCGTCATCCGGTTAGTTTCGTCTAGTAGTACTCGTGCCTTCCCGTTGGCGTTGTATTCAGCTTCCATTTGTCGAATATAGGCTGAAAAAATGATTGAAAATATAGACAGTGACATTACGGTCTCCAAATTGTAATTCTTACAAACTTACCAGGATTGTTACGTTTGTCCAGCGCTCGTCGACGAAGGTTGACCACATCAGAACCAGTCAAATCTTTCTGGAAACGTCTCTTTATATAATATCTTGTTGAATGAAGAGTCTCCGCATTCCAGCATCGGTCGTATGATCTCTTGTTCCGAAAGCGTCAAGCGTCGGTTGCGGAAGTTCCAGGACTCAACTGCACCACCTTGCAAGTCATGATTATGAATCATGTTGCTATTCGTAATGCGGAACCGAGGCCTCATACGGCCCACATTGATAAATGATTGGCATTGTGTTGCCGTAGATACGCGATGTCGAATACCAAGGGTTGGTTTTCCCAAGAATCCTTTCCGTTGACATATATATTTCACATATGTCAAATCGCCGCTTCGATTTTTTTTCGATGTTCGGACAGAATAGTGGGCGCCAGAAACCCGAGCGAACTCGTCCAGCATACTATTCAACTCATCCAGACTTTCGAACAAGCGGCCACCAACGGTTGCCTGAAAAAGCTGAGTGATATCATTAGAGCTCATTATGAATAAAGTGGCGCAGAATTGGGTGCAGATTGTATTATTGGAAATGGAATTTTGAAAATAACCAATCATGTAGCTTTTGATAACAAGCAACCAATAAGAATTCGATGAAGGGTGATGAAGGTTGCATAAAATGGTATTTTACTTACAGCCTACTGACAATTTGAAAGTAGTTAGATAGAATTTTTATTTCAACGCTACATCCGAGGTCATACGAGCAAAAAAGGGTAGTGGAGATAACGTTCTCCTTTTTTATCGTTTATAATAAATGCACTATTTTTCAATGATAACCTCCTACCATGATGGTGAAGGGAATATTGTTAATTGTGTTCCAGTACCTCCGACTCCGAAATCAACTCCGATACTGGTCCTTGCTTCTTCCGCGTAAGACTGATTCTTCTACATGAACTGAAATCCATACTGGCAAACAGTTTTGGTTTCCCTCATCCGACTCTCCTGGATCGTACAACCGGCCCAAACCTCATGCAATTTCAAACCACAATCTCTCCTTATCCCCTCCGTTTCCTTCTTTTTTCAATTTAACTTTGGCTTTTTATGTGCTTTTCTTCAATCACACCCACCAACATCCGAAGAAGGCAATTTATATATATATATATATATATATATATATATATATATATATATGAAGGAACTTTCTTTATTTCGAAAATTTATTTTTACTGTGACAATTATATCTTCAAACGCACCATTTACTTCATAACTTTTTATGTTATTTTCTTTTTTTTCAATCTCTGCCCCAGAATTAATTGCATCCTCTTCATTTGATTATTTCGATGCAATCTAGATGAAACTTTATTACTGTGTGACATTGCGCGAAAAAATTAACTTTCTTACCCTTGTAAATTTACCATCCTTTATTAAACGGAAAAATGTTTAAAAATTCCGCTTGATGAGGTCATTTTACAATTTATTTATTTTGTACACATTGATAACCTGATCATGTTTTTCATGCCTTGGTTTACCAAGAATATAGTATTATTATTATTATTATTATTATTATTATTATTATTATTATTATTAATATTATTATTATTATTATTATTATTATTATTATTATTATTATTATTATTATTATTATTATTATTATTATTATTATTATTAT
>JACCGJ010013758.1:0-18160 GCA_013407085.1 Atriophallophorus winterbourni | reverse complement strand
CAGGTTAGAAATAGATAAAGTATTAAATTGGAAATTAAACTTTTCGCGTCGTGTGACTACAAGTTCATTACACTTTGGTTAAACTTGTAATTTGTATAAATCTTCTGAATCTAGCTGAACGTAAACGATTAATTCCACTCTTATGCTTCATGGTTAATGACCACAGTTAAACAAGTTGCCTGGGTGTATTTTGTTGCTCACATCTCTAACTGTTTGCTGTCATTAGGTAGAGACAGTGTCATCAGATTCAAGGTGTCTTAAAACAATGAAAAAGTGGTAAACGAAGTTATACATTGAAGCCACTGTTACTGAGGGTAACGACAAACAACCATGGTGTTCAAGAAGTTCGTATATTCTAGCTAACACACAATGCCCGAACGAAATTGTATTTATGGATTTCATTCACAAAATCAATGCTGCATAAATGGGAGTTTATGTGTGAATAATTTAAGAAGGATCACAGCATAATAATTTCCTTTCAAATCACAATAGACCAAACGTTTTTCATCAGATTGACCTGAATTTATCTCAGCCAGCCTGGTTGATTCCATCTGAGCGGTCATCATTCTAACATATGTTCCCATAAATTGTCAACGTTTAATTCATTCAAAATATTGAAAACAATACTTTGTCCACTAGTGTTAAAAAAGATCGGGCATTCTATTGTGTGTTGTGTGTACGTGGCACACGTTTGACACGGCGCCATCTGTCGAAGTGGAAGCGGCAGGCCAGTGTCCATCGGGAATGGTAGGAAATTCAGCCGATTGACTTGTCAGTAGCGTCAGGCCCACCACCCGAAGTTGTTAATGTGCCATAGCGTATGATCGTGTGTATAAATCTAGTTGAACGTTCGCATACGGTAGGCTAATTCCGCGCAAACAGGTGGTTGATAATGCGTATCGAAAAAAACCACGGCATTTTAGATGCTGAAAATGAAGTCGTGTATATCCGTCTGGTTACATTTCTCGCGAAACTGTGCCTTAAAAATTTCGTAATTCATGTTAAATTTCTTACAGGTCTTATAATTAAGCGTATCTTAATCATATGATATATATATATATATATATTGTCGTGCCGAAATCGCGGAATTGCCGATTCCGCGGATTCAGCAATCAATTTGCCGATTCCGCGGAATGGGCATTTCGTTGCTGATTCCGCGGAATAGGCAACGATTTGCTGAAAATGTGGAACTCATTTCTACCACTGCTGATTCCGTAGATTCAGCAGCCGATTCCGTGGATTCTGCAGCTGATTCTGCGGAATCGGCAAGCTATGTTTTTACTGTCTTTCGGCCGTTTTGTCCGTTATAAATTAGCGAGATTTTTCGCTGATGAAGATGATGGTCAAAATGGAACAAACAATGTCGGGCGAATTCACTATAGGTTTATTAACCCGATAAATCGGTACAGACATAAATAAATAGTGGTACAATCATGAATTCTAAAAGAAGTCTTTCCTTTTGTCACTATTTGTTCTTACATTTTACGTTCCAAGGATGGCAATGAGAGTGGCACAATGTTCCGCTCTTCCTGCAACTACAGCGCCTGGAATCGCACTTTGCTGTGCAAGAACACTTTGCAAATCCTTGGCCCCCAGTGGCAGAATGAAGGGATGCAATCTTGCGAAATGACTGCATAATGTCGCTCGTTTCCGAAAGGCTCATCAGCTGACTATCTGCCTTCTGCAGCTGATTTCTAGAGAAAGCTGCCTCGATCATTCCATGTTTTGTTGCAACTTTGTACATTCCGCTCGCAGTAATGTCGTAAACCACTCCAATAATATTTCTACAGTCTAGTCGTCCACGATCGAATTCGGAAACCGGGAGTAAGACGCAGTCTCCCACGGATAGAGGATGCAGAATGGCGCTGCTCGCTTCAAGCATTTCTTTTCTGCTCTTTTCTCGTCCGCTTGTAGCCTTGTCACTGCATGCCCTTATCATCTGGATGTGCTTTGAGAAAACATCTGCAATACCTGTAGCTCTTTCTCCAGTTTCATCAACCTGATCTTGTTCCCCGGCAGCAACAGCTTGTTCCTCACAAGCCTGATCTTGTTCCCCGGCATCAACAGCTGGTTCATCAGCAGCTTCCATGCCATGGATCTCCCTGAGAGCCGTCTCCAGTTGTTCCTCTGTTGTTATGTGAGCGAGAACGCCTGCAGGTAAAACTGTTTTCTGCAATCCTAGTCTTGGTTTCTGTCCGAATAAAATCTCAAATGGAGACGTGTTTTGCAGGTTTCTGTGTGATGAGCTATTCTTTTGGAACTGCACGAAACGTATGCCATCTGCCCAATTCGTTGTATTGTTATCGATTGTCCAAGCAATAAGCATCTGCTTTACATCAGCATTAGACCGCTCCACAGATCCCTGGCTTTGTGGGTGCCTCGCGCGCCCATGAACTAGCTGCAGGTTGGGCCACATGTATTTCCTTTCTGAGACTACATCCGCCACAAATTCTCTACCGTTATCACTCTGAAGAATGCTGGACGCACCCATGAATGTGAATATATCTATGAGGTGGTACGCCACTTCGGCAGCCCTTTTACTCGTTAATGGTTTCAGTACCAAGAACTTGGTGAAGTGATCCTGGTAATTCAATATCTGTACGAAATTTCCACTTGGTGTTGATTCCATATTGATCAAGTCAACTTGACCACGGTCACAGTAATTTCGTGACCGAATGGGTTTTACAACAATTCCTTTGTTCGGTAAGGGTTTCTTTCTTTGACATGTCTCGCATGCAGCCAAAAAGAGGGACACCATCTTCATTGGTATGTTTGCGTATTTGTCATCAAGAAATCTTTTGGTTTTTTTTCCACCGCCATGACCAGTCGACACGGGAGCTTCGTAGATTATGTCGAAGAGCTCGTCCCGAACGGCAAGGTAGTGAAGTAGATCAGCTTCATTTTTTCGGCTCTGAAAGAATAAAAAGAAACAAGTTTACAGAGCTAATCAAAATGATTTTGCTAAGGATGATGCTGTTGTTGTTTTTGTTGATGATGTTGATGGTGCCAACGACAACATCGGTCGATGACAAAAATTTGTGTCGAAATAAAGAGGCTTACCTTGACGATTTTCTTGACACCGCCAACTTCGACGACTGCAAATTTCTCTCGAAGATAGTAGAATAATTTGGATCGTTCACTGCCACACAAGGTTGCAAGCATTGAGGTGTATTCTTCTCGATTAGGCACTGTGAATTTAGACAGCTTTTCGCAGGCCACTGTTTCTTGAAACCGAGCCCGTTGGTTTGCTACATTCACTTCCATGATGCTGTCTCTGCAAGCACTGATGTAAAATGTATAATCACAAGCAATCAACAGCCTCTAAAAGTCTTTTATTGTGAGACACGTTCCCTGTGACCACAATGTTAATATTCCACTTGAAAATCTTTCATGCATTTCGGCAACTTGAAAATGCAGTGAAAATGAACTTCTGATATTAAATTTAAAGTGAATTCACATAAAAATCTCGCTAATTTATAACGGACAAAAAGGCTGAAATACAGTAAAAACATAGCTTGCCGATTCCACGGAATCGGCTGCTGAATCTACGGAATCAGCAGTGGTAGAAATGAGTTCCACATTTTCAGCAAATCGGTGCCTATTCCGCGGAATCAGCAACGAAATGCCCATTCCGCGGAATCGGCAAACTGATTGCCGAATCCGCAGAATCGGCAATTCCGCGATTTCGGCACGACATATATATATATATATAATACTATATATTGATTATTATATATATATATATATATATATATAGATCGGTTATTGTTTTTATTTCTGTGAAAATAATTCTTAATTTTAATTTTCTAATTCTAATGTTTATCCGACAATGAAACTTAAGAACTTTGAGGGTGTGGAATGATCCTCATTCAAATAGTTCGCTTCGTCACCCATAGAGAATTAAAACGCTCATTCTGATGGATATATTTTCATTAGAAAGTTTCCCATAGCAAACACATGCTCACTTTTCGGTTGTTTTCACAATTCGACTAGCAACGGTATGTTCGAGTTTGGCGTAGTTTGAAACTGGCGAAATGTGAGAAATAAAATTTTAAACTAAATATAACACAATGCAGTTTGCACCTGATTAAGTGTGATGAGCAAGAAATACTTTACGGGTTGTCTGCTGGGAACGCGTGTGAATACAGAGCTTGTAAAACACAAAGTTTAAGAGATATCCATACTTGCATGCATTGTTATCAAGACAATATTTTCGTGCATCTTGCACTCAGTATGGAGGGACAATAGTTTCAGCATCTGGATGTTTTGCATCAATGGAGAACGGTTAACGATGTTTAACCTTTAACCCATTGTTTTTTAACGCCAGCACTAACATATGTTAGCACCCACAAAAATAGGGTAACACCCACGAGCTTGAAGGAAGTATCCATATTGTCAAGCTTTTCAATCGCAGACGATGGCGGGTGTGCATGTGGTCTAACATGTAGACGATGACAGCCATATTCAACAACACCTTGAACATTTAAGTTGTCTGCTTTATCAAATGATCGGACGTCTGGGGTTCCAGATTGTGCTAATGAGTTCAAGCATCACTTCATGTTTATTGGGCAATTTTATAGACAATAATAAGATTTAGCAATGGGTTCACCGATCTCTCCAGTACTTGCGAATATGTAGATTGTGCACTTCGAGAACTAGGCCCTTAACAACCAAAGGCTTAAGTCAAAGTCATGGTGGCGATATTTTGATGATGTATTTGTTATCATAAAGCGGAAACACTTATATGTCTTCTTCAACTATGTAAATATTTTTCACCCACATATTACGGTCACAAAGGAAGTAGAATCTTGCACAGTCACTCTTCCATTCTTGGATTGTCAGGCACAAAATGTAGACAGCAAGATAAAATCTTCCGTCTATCGGAAATTGGCGAGACACAGTTTGTACATCGTATGTCAAAGGCTCATCTGAAGCGAGAAGTAGAATTTGAACCAGGCATCCATACGGGTAACCTATAAGACTGGTAAAACTGCCCGTTTGGTCCTGATGCACCCCAAGAATAAAACACCAATCTTGAGCGTCACAAACAGCACCTACAAAATCAAATGTAAGGTCAGTCCTGGTGATCACAAAAGACTGACTTACTGGTAACTTCATACTAGTATCGAAGAACACAGAAAGCTTGCCGAAATACAGCCATATGATGCGAGGGAATCTCAATCCTTTATTCGTGATTCAACGCTAGTTCAGCATTTATGCGAACTTAAATAGTTCATGTGCATCTCATGCATAATAGTTAATTAGATATTTTCCTTTACCTCCACAATTGTTTAAACTTAACCCCAACAGTTATGTGCTTTTACTCATGTGGGCCATTGTCAACCGTCCTTGACCGTGTTCACTTGTATTAGATTGATGGGCATACACACTGTACGAGGCAAATCGACCACTGATCACGCCTATGTGACGTGATACTCCTTAGGATTATTATTGACTGTTTTGCAGTAAGGTAGAAACAGGGGTGTTGGGTTGACTGCTACTTAATCATGTTCCCTGTCCTGACTATCACCCTTGATCTGAAGAAGCTTCTGTGCCTGGAGTGAAACGTTACCCAAAACCTTCTCTAACCGATTCTATTCAAAGTTCTGGACATCGGTAATGGTGTGATTTCGATGAAAAAGCATTCATTTGTTGATGCTATGTAGCTAACTTTTCAAATTTATCGATAAAAGAGTTTATTCTAACCAACTTGGTATAAATTGCCCAATGTTACGATAGCCCTCCTAAACCAGCAAGCTAAATTTGGATTGTGTTACCAATTTTGTTCGGAGTAAAGTGATTCAGACCGTAGATATGTATGAAATGGACAAAGAAATAAATCCGTTTGTCAAAGGCGTATGCATGCATTACAGTATTAGTACTTTATAACGTTAAAAATGCGGCCTGACTTGTTGCACTTACGTGTTTTTTGCTTCGTAACGATTAGGTTAAGTCAGATGATTATCCAAGTGCCGCCATGCAGATAATCACCAATACATCGGTCTGATAAATTGGATGGCATCAAACTAACGCTGATACATTTGCTTGAGAAATCTCGCAATTTCACGAAACGATTGATGCTCAGAAACGCATGCTAAATATTTGGGTATCTCTCGTAACACCTGCGACCCAGGTTCACTTAAATTTTCGATACATATGCGACGATATGCATCACATTCTGCCAACCAGCCCTGGTTCAACATTCACAAATATAACACAAACCAAAATGCCAAAACAAAGTTAACTCAATATCGAGCCTTACATGGGCAGATCATGATTCACCTCCAAGCAGTAAAGCACACACGCGGTTTATAACATCATTTGTGTTTTCACTGTCACGCTGAAGTTGCCCCAGACACGGGAGTTCAAACGGGGCAAGACAACAGCTGCTCAATCCGATCTGTGTCTAGCTAGAGTTTATTGGCAATACTAGGAACCAGATAGAGTGATGTACTCGTTCAAGCTGACAGTTTTAACAGTGATAATAATAAACGGCAATGTCCCTTAATCATTAATTCTAATTTTAACATCATGTCATTATCGTACAGAGGAAAAGCGCCCTGACGCTGAAGGCAACTAGGTACGGGGCCAATGAGAGAATACAGATAATCAGATACGAGTAATTCATGCCAGTCTTATTCAAAATTTCCCAACAATTACATACACTAACGGTATTAGGCTTTTCGACCCTACTAGATGCAAATACCCCAGATAGCTTCATTGCGGGTTCAAGCAGTGGATAGATGGTGTTGATATCCAAAAGTAGATATAAGAAGTGCCGTTAGACGAAGATCATGGCGTTTATCAACAAAACGAGGGTCACCCTGAGCCAATGGTTTGAATGGTAACAATTGATCACCGTTTCTTGATGCTCCCACTAACCACACTTCGGTTTCGTTCACATTGGAGCCACTTGCAATGCATAGTTTTTCACGTACCACATTGGCATACTGCGCTAAGATTGTATGAGTTTGAATCATCCCAGAATGACAATTTAAAGTTTGTTAAAAAGCGCTAAGTTGATAAAACTAATTTTAATGAATTGGTCGTGTTGTGAACGTGAATGAAGTCAATAAAGTTTTGATTCTGGAGGTATTTTAGGCGCTTCATGAAATTTTCCAGTACTGTTTCAGTTCCTATTTCGATCTTCTGAAAATTAAATCACTCACAAAAATTTAATTCATAGTTAGGCTAGCTATTTCGCAACAGCAACTCCACCCTATCAAGAAACGTGAACAAAAGATTTTTCCACGAAAACAGGCATAAACCACACTGCATCCAACGCGTTTCATGTTCAAACGCCTGCAGACTTGAAGTCTGTGAAAACATCTCATTTTCTGCAACGAAATCGAAGTGCTCGAAGAAATTAGTTCCCCATATCAAAGAGTCTGAAGTGAAATGTAAAAAATTCCGTTGCTCGGATTAGGTCTTCGAACAAAATATTTTCTGGCAATAGGCAAACGAAAAACCACTCATTTAAACTGGACGTTAATTAGGCTACGAAGCTTAGTGCCTGCTGGTGTAATAAAACTTTGCGTACCCTAGTTATCCTTTATTACGTTTGTAAAGATGAAGACAATATGACTAATTAGGTGATTTCTATGTTCAACCAGAACAACACAAGTAAAACCACTAGAGGATGTTTGACTTGAACAAACAAAAGAGTCGTTATGATCAGACACATTCATTAAGCATAGCGAAAATGGTAGGCACTCATCGAGTTGATTGAGCTTTACGGCATTCCATGAAATATGAAAAAGGTCGTAAATACTTTCAATCAATTTGAACCATCGTAGATCCACGAAAGTAAATCCGCATATGGGGAGAAAAAAGTTAACGAGGAGACCAACGTGTTAATGGAACTCGGGAGAACAGCAAATGCGGGTGGCGACCAAAGTTGAAGTTATTTAGTGCGCGTACACAGACACACACACAGAGGAACACAATTACACGAATTGTTCATAGTCGCGTGGAAAAAATGAACTGCTGTTGCTGGGCTGAATTGCACACGTGTCCATGCGAAGACGTCTGTTCAAGTGACCAAAAGAGAGTGGGAAAGAGTTTGATAGATGAGGCACCTGTACCAAATTTCTTTCAATGGAATGCCGACCCTCGAATCGTCAGTGATATATAAAAAAATTATATGAATGGGTCTTTATGCTGGTCATGAAAACAAAGATCGTTTAAGGAAACGTTATATGGTTTGAGTATTAAATGGTATGAGATTAGAACATGGAATGAAGAATGGTTGAACAATAAATAAAATAATTTCGAGGCACTGAACAACCAATGAGAGCAAGTTATTTTATTAAAATCCATCGTCAACAGAGAGTGAAATATTAAGTCGATAACGTGCGACCTCCGCTTCATTGCTCAATACATTACCGGTTTGGGGATATTTAAAGTAGTCAAACACCGTGGAACTACCGGGGTTCTTTTAACTGTGGGACGAAATATGCCTACCTCAAAATAGATCTGCCTTGAGTCAGTTAATTAAAACTAAGAACACAATTATTCATCATTGAATAAAACAACACAATCCGAAGCTAAAGGGAACTGTGATACACGGAACGAGTTTAAATTTACCTGATATAACAAGCACAACAATCAATCACAATATTAGTGAATGCGCAAAACAAAAAGCGAGATACCACGCAGTCGGCACATGGCTCTATTTCAAATGGCGCGTCTTGCGGTCACCAACTTAAGGAATAGCGTGTCGCGTGTGTGAATCGCGATTGCTAGACGAACGTGTACAGGTTTGGACCACACGCGGAACTGCAATCGAGTGCGTAAAACGATCAGTGGTAAACAAGGTCAGGGTTTTTTCTCGAATAAAACATCTGGGTGGTCCTTGAGAATCTAGCGTTCCACCTGATCCGGTGTGAAACGCAGGCGTTTGCGGCCGATGACGATATGAACCACTCTACAGGTTAGCTGAAAACCGGATGCATCAGACTTGTTGGCGTGGTATAAGTGCTGGTGATAAGACAAAGAATGTCGTCTGCTTCCGCGCGTTTCTATATTCATATATAACCATATTGATAATTTTGAAACGATAAATATAATCGTTCAAATCACCCTACAGTTATACAGAATAATGGTACAACATATAGTAGGTGGCGGATGTGATGTCAAGTCAATCGAGGCGAAATCGCGTTCTTCGTTCTGAGGTTTATTGTGTTGTTTGCACAGGTTTTAGAACACACGCGATTCAACATTGTCCACGTCACCCAGCCACTTGAGTATTGTGTCCTGATTCATTTATGAGGTCAACCATTCTAACGCTAGTCGAGGGCACCCACGTATTCTACAACGTAAAAGAAAGCTAATTAGTCAAACGGGTTTATTACGCGCATGACATAGAACAAAACACAGACCTTTATTATAAAGGCAAATCACTTAACCATGACACTGATCCCAACATGTCTACGATGTGATTTGTTATTTGATTTCTTGCCGAACGGTTCACATCAAGCTCTAACCAGACTGGGCTGGTTTGACCGACCTCGACGTATTGTTCTATAGCGACTGGCGTTGTTCATCTACTCATGATTATAATATCACTGGAACCGTTCTAATTCAATCCTTTCAAAACTCGAATTATCACAGGTTTGCGATCGTTGTCGTCAGTCGTTTTGGCGAATTTCGGTCTTGTGTGTGCCGGAAGATTGTCTACCATCGAAAGCTAGAGTTTAGCACTCGCAGCTAATGCTCCATATTTTCATATTGATATTGATATTGAAACCGATTTACACGTAATATGATCCTACGTTCGTGCCCTTTGAACCGAAACCGAACAAATAAGTATGAAAACGCGAACCCGTTGTTAGGCGAAGTGCCCCCCCAAAAAAGACTGTATGTCGAATGATGTATTGTGAAAGTTACTTAGGCTTAGATAGATCTACAATAGATTATAGCAGTGAACATTCCCCTGATTAACGGCGATAGCTGACGTAGTACAGAAGCACTAAATATTGGAATATCGGTGCGGTTTATTTTAAAGCGCAACAAGCAGACACGAAGGTTTAAGCAAACGCACTCATTTGTTGCCAAGAAATTCAGTTCGAGCTGGATTTTTTAGGACTCAGTATGCATGGAACGTTGGATTACTAGCGTGATTGAAAAGTAATCGAAAAATCGTTTTTCCCACTCACACCGCTGCTTTTTTTCGTTTTAGCTACTGTTCACAGCGTTCGAATGCAACGAGAACAAAATCGCGCAGTTAATCGACAATTGAGCCACCTCCAACAAAAACGATCACACAGAATGGCTGAAACAAGATTCCGGAAAAAGCTTTCAGATTATTCAAAGACCAGTTTTCAACGAATTTCAGTGCGCAATTCCGATGACAGGGAAACACTTGCTAAACAAGGTAAAGACATTAAACTCAATTTAATAGGTTGATTAATTAATTGAAACACAGAAGCGAGTTTGATTTGATATGATCAATGATGCCTGCACCTAACTAACTAATATGATTTCAATTATTAAGTAGCATGACCCAACTAATCTAAGCTTTTATGCAATTTGTTTCAGAATTGTATACGAATCACTTTCCGAGCCGTATCAATGTACAATTCGGGGCGATTTCCGATAACCGATCACCTATCGCATCAACTATGCACAGTCCATCCTCGTCAGATTCGATCAGCGGCCAGAAAAACCCACAGCAGAACAATTTCAGTATATCGATCGAACGGTCATCCGCGTCTAGCGATACTTCGTTTCCACCAATGCCACCGCAAGGAAACTTATTTGACACAAAGCATCCATTCAACCCATTCAGCTCAGCTTACTTGTTAAAAACGATAAACGAGGCATATGCTAGAATAATGGCCCGTCAATTAAACTACAAACCGGATGTAGTAGCACCCAACCACCCATCACATCATCCAAATATAATTAGTGAGCGCAATCATCAACAACTTTTGTCGAACTGGAGGAGCCCAAGAACATTCAATTTGCATTCAATTTCAAGTGGTAGAGAATCAACTCACGAGTCGTTCCCCTCACTTAATATCAAGCATTCGAGCTTTCGGCCACCGAGTGACCTTACGATACAATCTTACGCGAGCAGCCCGAAAATTGAACACACAAATATCGAACATACGAAACCATTTTGGTTTAATCTTCCGAATAAAATTCCGCATCGAATACCAAATGGAATAGAAATCAACAATAATCCACCGAATCTACATTCACAACAATCGGAATTACTTGGTGATTATGGAATAGGTCAAGTGACATCCGGAATAATACGAAGCGGAGCGATTAATGCAATTGCCTCGCAGGAACGCAAAAGGAACATTGCGACGACATATGATCAAATATTCACGCGGGCCATTCAGTCGATGCTTTCTCAATTTATTCAAACGAATTTGTCGGTCGATAAATCAAACTCATCCAAACAACTTGAGAACCACATTAAATACACTGCAAATTCCTCACAAGAAAAACGCGACCATGATAGCAAGAACAATTCAATCTTGAGTATTGAACGCATATTAGAAGAACGGTGTGCGACGCCAATTAATGAGGGGTCAAGAAATAAAAATGTGAACAATGAAACAGGCAAATCAGATTCAATCGGTAATCCACTCATTCACTGGGATAGGATGATTCATTCTGTATTGGCAGGCAAAACTGGACAAACTTGAATATCAAAAATGATCAGGCAAGTGGCTATTAGAGAGAAGAGATTCGCGAAACACGAAAAAGATACTGTAAAAATGTATATAATATAAATACTTCGAAACGCCAAGGCTTCTAATCAATAAACTTAGATGGAATATATAGTTTCCAATCAAAACGAAGTAACTAAGACAAAGATTACGATCGTTCCAATTGAACGAAGATGTGTGATCAGAAGGTGTTAGCTAGCTTTAGATGCTCAACTGCGAAATTGTGTTGAAACAAACAATTTGTTAATCATTAATACCAAATATAATGTCGAGCGCTAATCAAATTAAACTAGGTTATTCATCATTATTTGGCGTCAAAATCGAGAAAAGTTTGGGATAATAATTAAATCGGAAAACCAGTTTTTGATGGTTAGTCCGGATTGCGATCTATGAAACACAAATCTCTAACAGATTTCAAACCTGATTTTTTATAACTTGAACGCCCATCTAAGCACAAAATGAAATTATGGTGTTTCGCGACTACTCGTCAGTAGCCGATCATATGAATTATTCATAAAAAGTAAATCTTTGGCTATTTATGGACACGTTAACACTCATTAGCATTATATATACACAAAGAGAAACTAAAGATTAATCTCGAAAACACCAGAAACCTATCGAAATAAACACTTGATTTATTTTTTGTAGTAGTCATTTTATCAAAAGGTTTCGTCATACACGAGCACATTTGCTCACGCGTTAAATACAAATTAGCTGTATTGACAAGCCTTAAAATCTATGCACGGTTTGAAATTAATCACGAGCAAGTCAGTATGAAGGCACACGAAACTCAATATTCAGAAAAAGATTCGAAATTTGTTAAAAGAAACCGACATTAGAAATTCATACTCCAACGTTCAACTACAGGCATTGAAATAACAGAATCCGTAAAACATTATATCATATCATAGATTTTTCAGGCACGTCACACTTTATACATAGTCACATGTTAATTGCCGTTCGAAGAAAAATTTAAATAACGCTCCTAAAAGCAGCTCGTAGTTACCACTATGCTAATTGAAATGCGCACTAAACCGCCAGTTCAATCCAAGAGTAGAGTAGAATACCATTGAGAAACGCTAAAATCTCACCGGAAGCACAGGACCGGTTTCGAGGTTTTTGCCTCTCATCAGCTATGCGTATCCGCTGGACTCTTCGCGTTTCGAACTAGTATTTGTGTAGACGAGAGTAGATCAGCGTGGAGAAACTGAACAGAAAGTTTAAAAAGACAACCGTAGCGAATAGTAAATATGTGTGAGAGCACGTACATGAATTTAGTGATAATACTGGTAAAAAATGAAAGTCAGTTTCAAAAAATAGCATTTGCGTGCATCTGCATCACAGTTTCATTTGAACAAATACGAATGGGTGAACAAGTTGGCGACGTCAATCAAAAGTGGCTAGAGACGCAATCACATGCATATCGCACTGCTTAGCAAAGATAAGTGTCCAAATGCAACACTTTTTTTATTTAGTCGAGAGCGGTACGCAGTCATTTTCTGAGTAGATGTCCGGTCGAATATTACATGCGGAACGACATGCTTGGAGCGTATTGTTGCTGGATATGAAATACACATTATAACAGCATAAGCAACAAATTCGAAATTTTTAGACCGTTACATGCATTTAATCGAGAGAAACCGTAACAAAAACCTTAGAGGATAGTAAAAACATTTAAATTCACTGCAATATCTGGAAGAATTAATCCCGTGATGCAGATTATTGTGCTAAACGCCAAGGGGGAAGGTTGCGCTTGCAATAAATTCACATTTCAGGAAAGACAACAAATGTCATTTATTCATTTAAGGAATTCCAGAATTGGAGGGAAGAAATTTTTACGAATGGAACAGTTGATAATTAGGTCAACTTCGACTAAAGTGTAAAAAAGCTAACAGTAATTTTGTGGGGTATGACTGGAGATTTAAACAAACGGACAATTTGTACATGATAGACACAAAGTCGAAACCATTTAAGCAGCTATGCTACGTTAAACTTCGTGAAATGGAATAAAATAACATCAAGCGCAGAATAATGCGATTATGCTGAGTCTGTTGATGGCTATTTGTTTCAAAAGACATTTTACACAAACGATTAAGAAGTCCGTGGCACATCAACGCATTGCCATGATTGATGCACCGACATAACCCATATAGTTCAATCAGAGCCACCCATACCAGACTGGTCAATGAATAGAGCTCAACTCGCTACTTTGTGGATCAGGGTTGTAAGCAAGCGCTTAGGTCAAGTACCCTATCAATTGTTCGTCAATCAGGCATGGGTGACTTAGTTGTATATCAACCAACATACAACCGTGATTTTTAATACAAAACAAATGCACTAGTGCATGGACAATCGCGCATCATAAAAAATTACGTCACATATTGAGCAGAGCAGGACAGGTACGCGAAAACAAGCGAGTGCCGCCTTACTCTTCAACTCGTGTCGAACCAATCCCTCGTTGCCTTCAAGATTTCTACATCTTTCGGTCCAAGCCCTACGAATTATTGCGTGGAACATCCTCCATTCACAAGCTCACAGATACGTTTTAGAAAACATGCTTTTCTGATCATTAGAACCCTGAGACAGATAGGCAAACCGAATGCGTTGGCCAACGTCTTAGAATGTTCAGCCGTTGATAAGTGCTATCTATCAAAATGAGTCCATAAAAACAAAACTAACTGCTCCTAACATATCAACACATTGCATTTTGCGCTGCCTCACTGAGTTCGTAGTTGTCATCTCAGGACAGGCAGGTTGTGGTATAGTGATTAATTCACGTGCAAAAGCCCCGATAATTGATTATATGCATTGTACTGGAAGATGTGCACAGTTAGAATAGCAACAAATAGTGCAACTGACTCAAATTCTTTTCAATAAAGATGTGTTCATTGTAGCTGCTTATGTCCCAACTAATACCGATTAGTTCACGACGCGCGAAAAGCTCCGATATCATTGTATTCAAAAAAAAATATAAATGATAGGTTGGGCAGCTTAGATTTATCCGAGTCACATATAGATAGTATGTTTGGCCTTAAATGTCAGCACGCAGACAATGGCAGGTGGTTCGTACAATCCCGGTTATTTGTCAGAAGCATCATTTTCCGCCACCAACTCTATCAATGCGCAAGATTGCGCCCTCGGGGGCGGAAAACAATATTTGGTCCAAGTTGACCAAATTGATGTTCGTGCTGGTTGGGGAGGTTGCATCGAAGACTATTGCTGCGTTTAGAAACTTGAATCGATTCTGATCATGCTCTGGTGCGGTGTAGGCTTGCGTT
Source organism: Atriophallophorus winterbourni (assembly GCA_013407085.1). NCBI lineage: Eukaryota > Metazoa > Platyhelminthes > Trematoda > Plagiorchiida > Microphallidae > Atriophallophorus > Atriophallophorus winterbourni. The sequence goes on along the minus strand of JACCGJ010013758.1, from coordinate 3,198 downwards.
TAACATCTTTCTTATTAAGCCTCCTAATGGGGATCAGTGCAGTCGAAGAAACTGATATTATCGCTTTCAGTAACTCATTCCCGTTGCTGTGAAACTGACGAGCAAATGTTTTGCGGGAGGCCGCAATCAGTCTCAAAGTCTCCCATTGGATTTCACAGCCCCTAATTAAAATTCTTCATCAGCACCGACAACAATATCAGGATCCAGAACATAAGAATATAAACGTGGACAGAATGAAACAAAATGGATCTTGCGATTAGATAAAGTTTGTTGCAAAGAGTCGAAAAAACGAAATGTTATCAATTTACTTAAAATATTCCAAGTTATTTGGTCGACGGTACCAAAAACAAATAGTTAAGCTATCGGTGAATCAGAAGGTACTCGCATCACTACCGCTACCTCCACTCAAAACCGAACATTTTAAGCAGCAATATAGTTGCTGCTAACAATACAGAATGTAAAACAAGTATTATACAAAAATGTTTCATGCTTTTCGCCCCGTTGGTAAATAAATAAGACAGGTGGACAAATCGTGGTCAGTACATTGAGTGATCCACTTCGCGAGGTGTGGAGATCACAATCTATTCATCTGAGTAGGGGAGAATCGCTTATCAAAACGAAATTCAAGTTCTGCGAAGTTCATGCGTTCTTAAGACACACCCACTATCACGCCATTGTTCACATTAACCTGCTTTCGAAAATTAGCAACAACAACAGCCACAAGTTGGCATCTATCCAGGCAGAGTTTGTGTCGACCAAATGTGTATTCTTCCACAAATCCTAGAGCTTCCCGGCAGTCGACAATACGCATACTTTGGTGCATTTATTAGGCATCCAACTCAGTAGATGGAAAAAGTCTTCCCTAATAAATCGTTATACACTGGTGTTCGCGCGTATATGTGCTATTACGTGTAGATTTCGAATCACACACAAAATAATTCCAGCTCCAAACTCCGGTGCGTCGCGTTGATCGGCAATTATAATTAGTGAAGCTACCACTCCCAAAGAGGCAAATGTAGCTGGAACCTCGAAGAAGATAACTAAGACCAGTTAGGTCAGTACACAAAAACGGCAACATTCAATAGTTGCCGGTTCACCTGTGCTGGACCAAATTATCCATGAATTGAATGGTTTGCATCAGCAAATTGAAACACTGCATGGCAATTCCTCTGCGCCAAAATCTAGAACTAGAAATGTACTAGTTTGTAACCGAGCGGAACCGTTTAGTGAGGAATCCAAGTCTCGCGGAGATCTTGATCGCAGGTGTATAAACGACCTTCTCCGAATGGTGGGTTTGAAGCCTTCTACTCCCACAGTGCGAGTCCACCGTGTAGGAAGATGGAGGATGGGTAACTGCCCTCGACCAATCCTGGTTGAATTCAAATACCAGGCCGATCGGGATGCATTCCTGGCTAGGGCTGAGCATATCGCCAAATCAACGCTAGATAAACTTCAGGTGAAGTCCGACAACCCTCCGTCCCGGATTACACAGAACTCTTCTGTTTCTACTAGGAAAAACTTAGTAGTGGGAACATCTGTCATTCTCAAACCTGATACAGCGCAAAACGTTATTCAGTCACAGACGATCACACCGAACAGCACTTCGCCACTAGTCTTGCTGTCCGGCCCAGATGACGTTGATTATCTTAGCGTGAATGACGATGGCACCCGAGCAGGTGACTCCAGTAGTTGCTTCTCTACGATGGAGGCAGTCTCAATTGTCAGGCAACGGTCCATTACCTCAACGCAAAGGCTTCCGAAGACTGAGCCTCCTGCTCCTACGTAAGCACGCCAGAAAACTGCGCCCCCTCGGGTGCTTCGACTGAGAGCAAACAGGGTTAGTTTCAAGCACTAATACCTGTCCCAGTAATTGTAACGCAATGTTTTGCAGCATACAGGAATAAGTGGACTGAACTCTCTCTCCGCGTGACTGAGCTACACCCAAGGGTCATTGCGCTTTCTGAGACCTGGCTGTCTGCGATTGATGAGGTGCCGATAGAAATCAGCGAACAGTATATCGTCAGAGGATGCGATAGACCGGGCGATAAGAGAGGCGGTTGCGTTGCACTCCTTGGAGTATGGTTGCAACAGCCTGGTACAGGTATATATCTAGCCAGTGAAAACGTCCAAGTTGTTACGAGTATCCTGACTTGCTACATGTCATCCCTCGCAATTGCTTGTGTCTACGTCACAACCAGTGCAGCCCAGCAGGAGATAACACAGCTTATTGAGACACTCGAAGGTTTGTTTCACTCAGCTCCCAGCGTACTTATCTTGGGTGATTTCAACCTCCCAGATATAGATTGGCCTGTCCCTACAGGTGTAGTCACCGAGCAATCCGAAACTTTTCTCGAATGGCTCCATAATCATGCGTTGCACCAGCATGTCAATGATCCTACAAGGTTTCGCCATGGATGCACTCCATCCACTCTTGACTTGGTATTGTCGTCCCAGCTAGAAGCCACTAGTCATTTAAAGTACCTACCGCCGCTCGGCAAAAGTGATCACGTAATGATAAGCTTCGAAGCGATATTTGCGGTGTTTCGCAAACCTTTCTCTCGTCCTAGACGCAATTTTAGGCGTGTAGAACTGGGGTTTACTCTTGCATTCTTCCAAAATCTTCCCTCAGTTATCTAGCGATTCAAATTGTGAATGAAAACGGGGTAGAAATTTCTAAGTATCCTAACGAGTTACAGAAAGCACTCTCCGCTGCAGTGTGTGCGAAGCAATCGAGCCCCCCTGTGTTCTCCTCGAGTCCGTAGACTACCCGTAAACGGGATCGTCTATGGCGGCAATATAAGCTATCCCTTACTTCGGGTTCTTGGGCCCGCTACAAAACCGCTCGGAATGCCTGTGTTAAATTACAACGTGTGCTCAAACAGCATTTTGAGTTATCTCTAGCTAGGGATGCTACATCCAACCCGAAAAGGTTTTATAGCTACGCACAGTCAAAAGGAAAAACTAGGGAAAACATAGGGGATTTGAAACTGGAGGACGGAAAAGTTGCCGATACCGACCTGTCTAAGGCGACTGCCTTCTCAGGGTTTTCAGTAGCGTTCAACGACGGGATAATTCTTCAAACGCACCGTCAGGTCTGCTTAACCTGACACCTGATGTCCATGTATTAGATGAGTTGTCCTTCAATGAGGCTGAGGTGTTTGACGCACTTATCCATTTTCGGGTGAACAAATGTGAGGG